>JAHIAM010000526.1:0-66201 GCA_021605205.1 Aegilops longissima
TCGTCTGCTTGATTAATATTGATGATGTTTTACAAGTGGATCTACCACGAGATCAAAGGGCTAAACCTAGAAGCTAGCCTATGGTATGATTATTGTTGTCATTGGACTAAAACCCTCCGGTTTATTGAACGGATAGGTTAGGGTTACGTGGTTACAATGGTAGAATCTAATCCGTATCCCAAGCTTGCCTTCCACGAAGGAAAGTCCCATCCAGGACAGGGAAGTCTTCAATCTTGTATCTTCATAGTCTTGGGTCCGGCCGTGATGATAGTTTAAACCGGACATATCTGGAACTCCCTGGTGCCCAACAGGCTCAATGGCGAGACCGGCGCATTGATTGTCTTGACATTCGGCGGGTTCCTCCTCGAAACTTCATAGAAGGTTTTTGAACACAAGGATAGTGTCCGACTCGCAAAACAAGTCCACATAACAGTAGAAATAATTTTTGCCGTCTGGGACATATTCCCGGCTGACATCACACCAGGCCATGCCTTTATATGAATCGTTTTTTATTGTTCCACCTCCGTGTTTAGGGCGGTTTCCTTAACACGTCTTATCAAAGCGTGGGTTCCCCTTATTCGGATTCTCATCAATGGACGTGGGTAACCCAACCATGCCCGTTGGCGCCTTCTCTATCGGCGAGTCCTTCGACCATAGGGGGGCTCTTGGTATTCAAGCTCTTTATGGAGACCAAGGCCCTCTTCTTCTTACCCTCCCGAGTTAGCCTCGTGCTTGAGTTCAACACCCAAGCTTAAGATTGGTAACCGGACTTTCGGCGATGTCGGCTCCGACCCCGCGATGGATGTCTTCCTCCGTCCGAAAGAAGATGTGCTAAAGCTGCGAGGCCGGTTCACGGCGAGATCTCGCATAGGCTGCTGCTCGGGCAGGTCATTCCCACTCCTGAGCCGGCGAGCGTGGTGTTGTGTCCCACTTCCTTGGGGTTTAGGCCTCGGCGGACCCCTTTGTGCGGGGCTCATGTTTTATTTGGCTTGATTTCCATGACTTGAATCCAGTCCATCCTCCATATCTTCATTCATTTTATTGAGGCCTTCCTCCATATTACCCCCACTTGGATTGTGGCTCAAGACCTTCAAGGTGGAGCCAAAAAGATGATCAAGGGCGCAAGCGGGGGGCGGTCATAAGCAAATGTCTGATTCGTGGCCGAGGCTTTTTCAAGGGGCTTGGTTGGCGGGGGGTTTTATATCCGCTCGGGGGCACCAAATGGGGCGCTCCGCCTTCCCTCGGGTCCACCGGTGGCATTATGGGTCAACAAGGGGCCGGGGGGGCCGTCAGGGCGTTCCCGCTGGGGGGTTTGAGATCTCGGGAAAGAGGATCAATCTGGTTCGATGGCGGGTTATGGGATCCGGCCCTTACCGCGTCCCCCCTCCGCTTGTGAATTCAATCCGGAGGACCACGAGCTCTCAAAATTTTATGGGCACGCGGTGGAGATGTTTTCTTGGATCACAAGAGAAGTGTCGGACTTGACGAGGGGCCGAGACTAAGCTGTCGCCTAGATACTCAATAAGTAGTCCGTAACCGGACAAGTTGTTCATTCATTTATTTCATATATATGCCCTTTAAAGGCCGTTTCTTGACAGGGTGGATAGCCAAGGCAAAGTTAATAAGGTGTCGGCTCCTCCGAGACCCGCCGGATCCCATGTTGACCAAGATGTTGAAGGTGCCCTTTTGAAGAAAGGCGAAGGGGGGGAAGCAACCGCCTCTGCGAAGGATATCAAGGAAGGAGGATTAAGGTCCCACCCCGAGGAAAGGGACGGAAATCCGGGGTCAAGGCCTCAAAGGGGAAGGAATCTTGGCGGAGAGTCGGGTTTGGGAAATAACCCGGCCCATTATTTCCCCAAGGATGCCCCACCAGTAAAAAAAAAGAGGGTCTTGTAAATAAGGAACATCCGTATTTATTCATAGGATAACAAATTGTACCTTGTAGTTGGACTTGCCCTTCCGTGAGCCGTCTTGAGGATCTTCTTGGAGATGATGGAAGCCAACTCCACCTTCCACCCTCATGTGAGCGGCGACCGGAGGTGTCGTGTGGAGGATTCCCCAATCGGGGGGCGGAAGGTCAGCGCCAAGTGGCGTCGTGGGGTGAAGGATCTGCTCGGGCGGCCTATTTAAGGATCACCGTGCTCTAATGGATCGGTGATTGAAAAATTCATCCGGGGCGGATTCATCCGTCGAACTTCTTGGAGGTTTGAGTCGAAAATGATGTACCTTCTAATAGTTATGCATATAAATGCCTGATAAAGTAGCCCCGAGACTTGGTATGTTGTCAAAATTGACAATGTGCGAGATCAAATCTCGATTATAACATATCGCGCTCTGAACAGGTGGGGGGCGTCCGGAGCACTCTGAATATGCCGAACAAGCGGAACCAGCGGATCCGGACATCGCCTGGTCAATAAGCGGTTTGACGAGTCACAAGGTATCGGCCTCTATCCGGACACCTTGTAAGGAGCTGGCCCATGTCTTCTGTTTGTATGTTAATGCGATTGCCCGCCTGGAGGGTTGCGGGCAGAACTCGCCCGGCGAAAAAGCAAGCCAAATTAATTGGCCGTAAAGCGGCGAAGAATAAAGCGGGGCTGCTCCCCAAAAAGAGGAGATGGCGATATGGCCAAAAGTTAAAGGAATACCGATCCTGCGGTTCTTGAAAAGGCGTCAAAGCGGAACAAGAGGGCCTAAAGAAGGCCGGCCGAATCAAAATGCCCGGCTTTGAGAGCTGCCAAGGAGGAGGGTGGGCGGGCAATTCTGGAAAACTGTTTTACCTCGGGGAAATATCAGATCAAAGTATGCTCGTTGGATAAATTGTGGAGTTCAAGGGATGCTTAGGACTTAGCGGCGGGTGGGCGGTTGAGCCGGGCGAAGGGGGCCGAGGGGAAACTATATTGGTCACAATTCCATAGTCCGGAGCTCCTCGCCCTGACCGACGGTTGGCGAATGGGCGAGCTTCGATTGTCGGTTTAACATGTCTTGACTCCTTGGGCGGACGGACCCCACCGAAGACTATTTTGTTTAGTCAGCGTTTCTTGTGCGGTCAGCGTGTCGATGCAATGAAGCGATCGGCGTGTATTGAAAGGGGGATGGCTCTTGCCGTGTCAAACATCTGGAGGAATGAAGGCCCGCGTTGCATCCCAAGATTGGACGGAGGCGAGTACGCGACACTACTTTGAAGGTCCTCAGGGTTTCGTTTAATAGAGGCCCGATGCTCGAAGGATATTATGTTTAAATGACATGTATGATTTGTAAGCAATGTTCAATGTAATATAAGTGCTTTTTTTTGGTTCAAGTAGTAAACTCTCCTGCGGGCGTTTATGTATATGTATATAACCGAAAGATGGCAGTCCTTGGCCCAACGCACATAGTGCGGGGGTGTTCTAAAGCGCTTTTTCCATAATCCACGTCTTGGTCCTGTTAAGGAGGTGATAGCGTAGCAAACCGAACGGACTATAATGCTTTATCACTTTCCTTAGCCATAGGAGTTGGGGTGGGGCTATATAAGCCCCAAGAAACCCCTCTCCCGGTCGGGGTGCGTATGTGCGACGAAAACCGGTCCCGTTTCGGAGAATTCTAAACATTCATGTAGTCATCAAGTGGTTGACCCTCCGCTATATCATCGGTCGTTTTGGCTTTCTCTCTTGAGGTGCTTTCGGGCGAACGGGCACAATCCGATAGTTCTCCGGTGCGCTTAGCGTGAAAGCAGGCGTAAGGCCAAAACCCGAAGGCACCCAACATTTGACCAAAGACATGATTGGGCTGATGCATATAAGGCCTAATTTCGAGGCCCGAATACTCCCTAAGGTATTCGGTCTTTATGAAAATGGGCAGAATAATGCCCTAAGCCCTTTGTGCAGCAAAAATTCTTGCGGCCAATGCCAAAGCACCCCTCCTCCTCGGTTATACTGAACCCGGGGGGTGTATCAACAAGAGGCAGTGAAAAAAGGTTTCGCGAGGTCTTAATCGAAAGAATCCTTGCAGCGGGTCCCTCTGCGTCTGCTTTGTGTCTCCGTTGTGCGTTAGGGCCGGTGTACGTTGTTCATCTGTAAAAGAGGAACTTAGTTTGAAAGAAAAATCTCGAAAGGTGTACTTAATATTAAATAAGCATCGGTTCAAAAATTAAATAAAATTGAGCTTTATTGTCTCTTGTTATACATGTATCGTCCCCTCGTTGGGGTATGCCGCTATGGCGCTGACTTCTAACGGTCCGGGGTTTGAATATGATTCGGTTCTTTGCCTAGGAGGGATAGGTGGGGCTGTCAAAGGCGTCTCCGTTCTTCCGTGCTCAAGTGACACTTGATACTTCCTTTTAACGAGATGATGCGGGGCGGGCATTTTAAGTGTTAGAGATGCATAATGGGTATTGCGTAAAAGCGGGGAAAGTTATGCGCCTCGGTATTAAGGCTCTTTCTGAATGGGCGATGGGAGGAGCTTTTTGGCGGGGTTGTCGGATGAACCGAACAACCTCTAGTGTCGAGCCTTATAATAAAAAGGCGGCGTCATTCCTTTGAAAATCTTTGCTATGCGAAGGTAGGTTCTATCCCCATTACGAGCGGTGTCTGGTATGGCAGGTGCCGGCTTGTTATCAATGAAGTGAGTTCACTTTTTGACTTATAGTGGGAAAGTCTTTTGTTTTCTGCTTCTTTTGGGTTTCGTCACTTTCACTTGGTGTAGGCCTTGTGTTGGCGTTAATTGGTCGGACTTTGAAGACAACAATCTCTATGGGTATGGTTTGCGGGCTTCGGAGGTACCATGTATTTCGTCTATCGGAATCTTGTTTAGGTTGGATAGCTCTCCTTTTTATCCTTTGGGGCAGTGTTTTGTTGTTGGGCGAGGCTTTTGAATCCGGCGTTGACCCGTACTATTTGGGCCATTTTCCTTATTCGGCTGGTCTTTTTCTGGCGTGATTTATTCCATCCGATTTGGATGTACTTCGGTGCCATCTAGCCACCGTTGTCTTCCTAGCAAAGCGGGTCATGAGGCTTATTTCGGCCATTGTTCTACGGCTTTTTTCTTGGCGAGGTCTGCTGGCGAGCCATTACGTCTCGGGACGTTGTGTTTGAAAAGGCTGTCAAGGCTTGACGTCGGATAGTCGACTATTTGGTTCTTTTAGTAAGGAACCTGTTCGAATTTCGGGCTGACTCTCGGGCTGTTGAGTTATGTGACTTAGATGCGTCTGCGTCCGGGCCGACGTGAGAATCCCCAAAATTTGCCCAAAATGCATCCTCGAGCTCTTCCCGGCTTCAATGGTATTTTCGGGGAGGCTCTTAAGCCAATGCCGAGCTAGCCCTTTGAGTTTAAGGGGTAAGTATTTTCTGGCGTGGAGATCATCTCCTCTAGCCATGTGTATGTGGAGGATGTAATCCTCAATCCAGGACTCGAAAGTGCATTGTTCCGTCGTATGCCTCTATGTTTACGGGTTTGAATCCGGCATGGAAATTCATGATCCGGCACCTCATCGAGTGAAACATAAATGTCTGACGCGCCCTATATTGGGTGTGCCGTGGTTTTGGAATTTTGGCGTGTTGCATTGCTTTGACAAGCGTGCTTTCTTGGCCCATAGATGGATTTCACTGGGCCATCCTTTTTGATGTGAATCCTTAGGCGGATCGCATATTGAAGCGTATGTCGGCACCATTACGCGCTCTCTTTTTCTTGCCGTGAGTCGTCCATCCGACCGGGTGGCCTTCTTGCTTTGGTGTGTGGGGCTCTAAGGCCTCCTCGTCTGGTCGACGCGTGGCTTTCTTTTCGTGTAGCTCTTTGCTTTCGGCGTATCATGTCTTGCCCTGCGGTGCTGAATACTTTGCTCCATCTAATCCTGAGTGCATCTTCGCTGTTTTGAAGTTCCGCATACCTTTTTTTGCTTCCGCAGATGGCGGCGAGCTTTTACGGAAGTCATTTTGCTCCAATGGTTTGTCCGGCGTGGGTCGTCCCGTTGTTGTCTTCCTTGAGGGCAGATTGTTTATCCAAGTTGTCTTGTTGAGACGATTTCTCGATAACGATGTTCGTTGTCCACGGTTCGCCTGCTCTATGGCTGGGTCTTTGTTGGCCGGGACTTTGTTGGCGTTTACGTTGCCATTTTAGGCTGCTTTTCGAGGATTTATCCTTCATGGCGTCCCGATTTTCCTCGTCTTCATTTCCTTTAGGTGTATCCACCATGTATACATCATGGGATGAGGTTGTCAGCATCCTATAGGTGCTGGTTCATTATTCTGTCTCTACATACGTCGTCCATACCGTCGATGTCTTAGATCAATCGAGCCGCGTCGTGTAAGCGATTCGGCGATAAAGCTATAAGTGTGCGGCGGGCATTGAGTTCCTTCATCATCCACATCAACCCTTCTGTGCATTGGTCACGGCGGGGAGCTCTCCGGATAAAGAGAGACTTTAGTGAATTCAGGATGTCGCCAAAGGCGAGTCTTTGAAAGATGTCATGACGTGAACTCCATATGGCATTAGGTCGGATTCGATCGACAAGGAGCACGGAGGGTTGGTCCGGGAGGAAGTCCCGCACCACTGGTCGAGGTCTTCGCATGAGGACAGGGGATGGAGTTGACTTCGATCGCCGTGAGATATTAAAGCCCAGTGGTGTCCAACCACTGCGTCCTCGATCGGGAATCCGCTCCGGATTAAGGGTGGAGCAGATTAAAGTGCGGCCTCGAGACCTTTGTTAGGCTACATGAGCTAGATCATACCCGCTCCGAGGAGCGGTCTTGGCGGCGGCTGCTGCGGCTCGAATCCGTCGAAGATCAAGTCTCCGCGGATCTCGGCCGTATAGTTTAAACTTCAAATCGGCTGTGTGGCCGGAGCGTAGCTTTCGATCTGCTCGGATGGCCAAATGAATTGGCCCTTGTTCTGCAAAACGCGAACCACGAATCTGTCCGGGAAAAGTCTCTCACCACAGACCGCGCCGTTGTTGATGGTCGAAGAAGCCATCGAGCCTATCGGTGGCGTACCAGAAGAACTCTCAATAGAAAGCACCAATGTCGGTGTCAAAACGGCTGATTCACGGGTAGGGTCCAGAACGTGCGTCTAAGCGGATGATGTAACGGGAGACAAGGGACACAATGTTTTACCGAGTTAGGGCCCTCTTGATGGAGGTAAAACCCTAATCACCTTGATTAATATTGATGATGTGTGTTACAAGAGTGGATCTACCACGAGATCAAAGAGGCTAAACCCTAGAAGCTAGCCTATGGTATGATTGTTGTTAGATCCTATGGACTAAAACCCTCTGGTTTATATACCATAGGATGAGTTAGAGGTTACATGATGGGTTACAATGGTAGGGAGATCTACATATCCGTATCACCAAGCTTGCCTTCACGCATGAAAGTCCCATCAGGACCTGGGGCAGAAGTCTTCAATCTGCTGTATCTTCATAGTCTTGGAGTTCCATTTGATGATGATAGTCGAACTCCTCATTGAGTTTGAATAGCTTTTGCAGCGGTAGTAGCGATAACGAACACTAAACCAAAGGCGAGGACTTTGGGGTTGTCTCGCTGTCTTTCAGGTAGTCTTCCTTAGCTGTTTTATCAGCTTTGTTGGAGACCAACAAGGATGTGTCACTATCCAGACCTTATCGCATTACTTCCTTCACCATTGCTTAATAAGGCACTCTTCCCCAATATCACATCGACATTCTAAAAAGAAAAACAAGCGGACACATAACAAGTTTAGCATGTACTAGTATATGAAACTCATTTCGGATGAACCAGTTCATTAGTAAGGTGGACATGATTAAACTACCAAGTCTTCTATTGCCAAGTACTAGTACATAATAAAAGCATCAAACAAACATATATCTATGTCCTATGGTCACTTGCATTGTCTTGCCAAATCAAAATAGAGACACGGTTCAAATCATATATTTCAAGACAAAGCAGCGGTGAAAGAATACAAAGCGTTAGAAACTACTGCGGCACAACAAGATTTGAGATGGGTACCACGGGACTATGTACATACAACACTATTGGCTCTGTTGTGATGCTAGTAATGTGCATGATATGAAAGTCAAGCGTATACACAATTGAAATTGAAATCAACAGAGCTATTGATAAGAGCAAACACATTAAAGAAACATGCGTGAACATACCTGTTGTGCCATTGGAGTTCGATTGGATCCTTCAATTTAAAAATAAGTTTGTATGAGTAAATACAGATGATACAAGAGCAAAGCAATCATAGTTAAAAAAGGCGCGCCTAGCGGCGCTTAAGCGCCTAGGCTCTAAGCGTTGGCAAAGCATTTCGCATAACTACATAATCATGCATAATGCGCGCAAGCATGCGCTTTGGTCGATGAAAAGCGCAAAGCGGTGGCAAAGCGCACAATTAACGCCTAAGCGCTTTTTGAACTATGATAGCAATGGAATCTTAAATTAGAACAGTTGTTCTTGAGGTTTAGGCACTTGTTCTACATGAGCAGTACATTAAGGCCTTAAGAATAAATACTTAAAAATAGAAAATGAGCTCATAGACCTTACCACATTCTTGGTTTGGGACGATGCAGAACAAAGCGTTCCCATCATCGTCCGATAAATGTGTCTCGGGAAGCGTAAGGAATTTGATGAGTTTCTTTGCGGTGAAGTACGTTTTCTTGAGGTAATTCCGATCTGCCACCAAGCATTCTTGAAGATAGCAGAGGTATTAGCACAGGTTACCTCATCCAGAGTTTCCAAATCGGTCCTTCTCTATAGAGAAAAATGGGAAAATTTTGTTGTATTATAACCATCATGGAGGTAGGATGTATGGGGCGAAGCAAAGTAATTGCCATGAATAACATTACTTACACATAACTCTGGACAAACACACATGGGCATTTTCCTTCATCTTGATATAATATTTCCAAGATGGGAAGATACGCACATCTGATTTAACAACATCAAATGCGATAGATGCTAAACTACGACTAGCTGGTTGTGCTTCCTCCACAGGGAATAGGCGTACTAAGCTGGTGGAGTTGGGGTTCGCCGTGATAATACTAGCCCTTTGAGCCTTGGAGCTACCTTACTAACTGCTTGTTGTTTGGGAGCTACATGGTGGAGATGGTCTTTGTGTCAGCAGGAACTGAGTTACTATCGGCTGGGGTTGGGGTTAGATTGGGTGACTGGTTCTCTGTCCATCGCGAGGAGAATACAATCTGCGAGAGTTTGGGTTATATGTGGAGGGCTGGTTCTTGTGCATGTACAACGGTGCTATCTCCACCAAGAGGTAGCAATGTTTTATTTGAAGACCGTGTTTTATTCCGCTGAATCTTGGCATCACCGCTCCAATTCAAATGGGTGATAAGCAGGAAACATAGTTGAATGTCAGACATTGTATGAGAGAGCAGATGCAATAGATAGTGTGTGGAAAAAGAGGGCATGAAATAGTTGACATGTATATTGTTTAACTAAAGCGGATAGCATGACATAATTTCACATATATGATGTCTATCTAAAGCTGGATAGCATAGCATAACATAATTCAAAGATATGATGAATAACTAAACAGGATCGCATGACATAATTCACCTACATGTTATCTAAGTAATCAGGATCGCATCATTTAATTCACATATGTGATTTATATGCTAAGCAGAGGGCATTCGATATGATGTACGAACTAAGAACATGGTGTTGAATATTGTATATGATGTCTAAACTATGCAATGCAAGACACCGTATGCATGATATGAGAGTATAACAGTGCCAAGTTAGAGCATACACCTCGGTGGGGAATAGGACTGGTCATCGTCTCTGAATCCATCTCACGAGGAGCTATCGAGGACCCAACAAGAGATCTGCTTGACGGTAGCACTATGCGCTCTGAAGGCCTTGTTTTCACTCCAGTTTTCCATCTCCCACCCAAATGGCTGATTCACGGGGAAGTAGTTTAATGTACAAACATTGTCGACAAAATGGAAATGTAATGAAGAAAAGGATGGGCAAGATATCATTCAAATATATGATGCACAGTTAAGCAGGATGGCATTGCACATTTCACATATATTATGGCTGGCTAAAAGACATGAGACTACATAATTCCATATATGATATAGAAACTAAGCGGTGGCATTCTGAGAACATGTCTAAACTAAGCGAGATGACATATATGATGTCAAAAGTAGGCAACCTTTAAGGCAACATATGCATGATATGACTAACATCATCATGCCAAGGTGAGAACAAACACCTTGGGGGTAAATAGGAGTGGTCGTGGCATGCAGAATCGCCTCGAGACAGATATCTTCCTCTGGATTACAATGCGGAGAGGGGTGGGGAGGTTTTCCATTGAACCCACCATGGGCGATGTACGCATGACATTGTATTGCAGCATAAAACTCTTCTCTTTTTCTCTACATGTTCACGCATGACTGTGTACAATATCTCGACATGCATACGAAAAAAATATGGTGAGATTATGTAAGGAGAGCATGCAAAAATTTAGAGTGATGGTAACAACCCGATTGGATCGAGTTTTTCCGTTGAACCAAAATAGCCCTAATGGATCGGCGTGAATGTATAGTAATAAGTGATGCAACAAGTGTACAACCTCTTTGCTTGTGGCGATGTCGACCTCAGGATCATCATTGGGTTGGTGGCTGAAGCGGTTGAGGCGAAGGTGGCTTTGTCGGAGGTGTGGAGGAAGATCGAGGAATGCATAGAAGCGGCGTCCGAGGCCTTTGCTGTTGTGATGGATCGTTACGTCGTTGGAGCAGCTCCGGTGAGAAGTAAGGCGTCAAAGGCTGAAGCGGCACAAAGGCAGACATCGTCAATCTCAAGTGGGATTCTAATAGCATCTCCAATAGATGATGTAAAATGGATGTAAAATTAACATCACCAAAAACCACGACTACAAGAGATGAGGTAAAAGCTGTTGACTCTGAACTTAAGCATGGGCTGAAATTAGCTGTGGAATCTGAATACTCTTGCCGAAACTGAGCGCAATGGTAGCGAGAGAGAGACTTGACATGTAGTTTAGGGAGGGCCTGGGTTCATCTTCAACCTACACCCCAGTGAGCCGCTTGCCAGCACCGACCCACCGCAGGCTGAGCGCCGCCTTCGCCTTCGCCCCAAAACAACTCATCGCCGCTTGAGCAGCCCTCTAGCCCCCCCTCCCGCCCCCACCACTGAACCCTAAGATAGATGGTAGGGTACCTCTCCGTGACCCCGTCCCGCTGCGGGTGGTTCTTCCCTTAACTCATGGGCCCCCCAACCCACAAATGGCCCGACCCAAAAGTGGATTGATTCATTGAAAGTGTGGCTCGGCGGAGGCGAGCTGAGCGGCACGAACAAGGGGAGGCAGCGGCAGCACAGGCGACGAGCCGCCAGTGAGCGAGGCGGCGTGACACGGCAGCGAGCCATCGGCCGAGCGGGCAACAGCGATGAATCCGGCTGGTATGGGCCGCCGCCGCCCGAAGGGCCTCGCGCCTTTGGGGAGACCGCCGTGGAGATGTCGCCCATGGCGCCGGCTTCAAGGTAGCCGCTCCATGGCGGTGGAGGATGGAGCACCGTCGGCGCGGGAGGTGGAGTTAAGGAGAAGAAGTCGATGCGATGAGTGTACAACCTCTTTGGTGGTGCCGAGGAGGCCTTGCTTCGTCCCGAGGAGTCGGTGAGGATGCTGCGGTTCGGTGGAGCAGAGTTAAAGCGTATGGGGATGGAGCAACCGCCATAGAGCGAAAGCGATCGTCGGAGCAGCTCCTTGGAGGTGGAGGGCAGGCGGCTGAACGGCGGAGAAGGCGAGATGAATGACGGATCCTCATCGGGGAGGTGGGCGAGGGGCGTCGAGCTATTCTGTGGTGGGCGGCGTCGTCGGGAAGAAGGCTCGGTTGGCAGCGGTGGTGACGTGGAGGGGCGGAGGAGGTGGGGTTTGGTGCTGGCGGAGAGGTTATGGCGGCACAGGATTTGAATGGCGAAAAGGCGATGGGAGGGTGAAGCATGACTTGAAGGACGCTTGTCCAAAATGTAGGGTGTGTTACAAAAGTACCCCCACCGATTTGAACTAAGCGGCCCCTTCGGCTCAGGGGTTAGAAGAGATTCGGCGTGTCGGGATTTGGCGGCTGGAGGGGTTTTCGCAGCGTTGTAATTTCGGGATAGCAAAGTAGCGGGTTGTGAAAGGCGCCCGATTTTGGGAGCACGATATCTGAATTTTGGGATATAACAAGGCAGCGGTTTGAATTTTAGGGACAAGCCTAACGTGTGGTAATATTGTAATTTTTGACTGCATAGTAATATTGTACTTATGCGTACCAAATCAATTAGCACTTCCCTCAACCAAAAAAGAAAAGCGAAAAAATAAAACTATTCACACCACACAGAGAGTCTTGCCCGTTTTACTATACAAATGCTATTCAAAGCTACTCCCTCCTTCCATCTATATAGGGCCTAATCGTTTTTCGATGCTAACTTTGACCAAATATTAGAGCAATGATATATGACATGAAACTTACAAAGCACACACAGTTAACCGTGCATGAAAGGTTCTTTGAATGATATAATTTTCACATTGTGCATGTCATGTACTATTAATCTTGTCAATAGTCAAAAGCGGTCTTAAAAATCTCATTCGCCCTATATAGATGGAAGGAAGGAAATGTGAATCCATGTTATGTCGGATTAATTTTTTTACTTTCTTTGTATAATGCATGTAACCTACTCATACCAACATTTTAGTGCATTCCAAATGTCTATACTACGCTGCAATTAGAACTAATTTTGAATTCGTTTCTCTATTTCAATAAGAATCTACAATCATGATTGTTGCCAACTTCAACCATCATAGTTTCCTTGCTATCCGCGGTATAAATCGAGATGACCTATAATGCAGGATGGCAGAGCCGCGCCATCATCAACAACTCTGTTTTTTATAAGAGTAGAGATAAAATATATTAAATGTAGTATAACATGTTCATAAACACACCATGTGTATCACATTATATATATATTCACACATCGTCGGTTTAAAACACTATGATAAATTCTTCAAATATCTGAATTAGCTTTTTATAATGAAGTATATATGATCTCTATTAAGTCTTTTACACCCACACAACCCTCTTATCTTTGTAGCTAGCGCTAACTTTCTCTTGTGCATGCACACGCATACATCCACCCTCCCTCCTCAGCATTCTCTAGCTCCATCACATAAATTAGTCTTTTCACTTTAGGTCGTTTCACCCACGGTGTGTGTAGGCCCCCAGCTCCTTCTTTCCTTTCACATCGATCGATATATGCTCTCTAGCCAGGTGTGCCTAGCACAAACACAAGCTTCCCTCTTCTCTTGTCACCGTCCATGCCTCACTCCCACCACTCTTTTCACCGTTCTCGTACTGCACTCCTCCCGCTCGATATAGTATGCCTCTCTTACCACCTCCTACATGCATTCCTCTCTCTCTATCCTTCTCCTCGTGCCTCATTTGCTTCTACACACACATGCATGTATGCCATCGATCTCCCAACATATACGGATGGGCTTTAACTACCCCCCATCGATCGACATACCTCACAAGTTATGTCTCTCCTTTCTCTAACAAAGGCGATTGATCTTCCTATGTAGTTATAATGCTTACCACAGCCACATCGTCCCCCCCTCATCATTCGTGCATGCCTCTGACCCGTCTCTCACACGCTGCGTTACGAGACAACAAGCAGCCATCTCTCTCTCTTGATGTTGAGGCGTGCCCTCGTTTGTCTAGCAAGCCTATCCCACCATTGGTTGAAAAGCAACTCCACTCCACCCCTCCAACACTCTAGCACTTGTCTCTCTCCCAACCTTATTCCTCTCATGCACATATGCATGGATGCCCGATCGATCTCCCTTAATACATGAGGCGGATCGATCTCCATAATCCCATGGTGGGCCTCTCTCTCCTCCTCACATATACCAGCCATTGTACCTCTATAGTTAATTGGGCCTCCCTCTTCCCCACCACACACGATAGTCGGCCTGCGGTAGGTATCCATGCCACGGAGACAAACTTCACATGTCCCCTCTCATGTTCGATGGGCCAGCCACTCTATATCTTTGGCGTGAGCACACACAAATTCGATGGCACTCTTTATCGATGTGGCGCACACACACACATCATCCCTCTTTCGATTCTATGGACACCTCAAGCCGGTGATACCTCCACTCTCTTCTCGTGGATCGCCCCTCTCTATATATATTATATCCAGGACTCTATTTCACACACATTGCATATGTTACATTTTTGATAGCAACCCTCCCCCAAAAAACTCTCAAGAACCCACACACTATATCTCTCTAGGTTTGTATCTCTCTCCACACAACCCACATGGGTGGTGTCACGTATACAAGAGAGAATAGGTGCACCGTGTGCGTACTCACGCTTCATGCCCAGCCACACCAGGCGGTACGGTGGAGCTCATTTCTTTCTGAAAATGCAGCCCGTGCTAATTTGAACACACATAGCGGTTGTTCACCTAGGGAGTCGTGTACCACGCTGCAGAAGGCAAAGTTCGACTTGGCCAGCGTTGCGCGTTATTGCAAATAAAGTTATAGCGCTCAATGGCGCGTAAACAGAATATAAAAGCGATTTTATGGAGAAAAAGGTAGTCCGCTCACTGTATACAATGGAGCCTTGCGTTACTGGTTTTGTCGGTCTTGAGTATCTCACACAAGGCTACGGTGGCCTCTCTCTCTCTCACCATTGGTCCTTGATCCGGCCGCATCCGTCCGCCCGGAAAAGAAAGTCTCGATGGCCTCTCTCTCTCTCTCACCGTTGGTCAGCAGTCAGCCGCATCCCATCCGCCGAAGGGAGGAAGTGCATCGTTTCTCCGATTCGAGATAGCGGCCGATGTGGCCGGGTTCCTATCAAGCTACTGATGTTACGTCTAGTAATGATGCCCGTCACCTCGATTATTGTTGATATTCTCGCGTTAGTTTAGAACAGATCCAAATTCAAATTTGAATTTAAGTCAAACAATAAAAGTTTTCAAACATTAAAATACAAATGTTTGATGCTACTAAATATTTCAAAAGTAATTATGGTGCAACAAACCCATTTTATAAAATGCCTAAGGAATTTAAAAATGATTTAAAAACAGAAAAGAAAATAAATAAAAGAAAGAAACTACAAAGAAAACAAACAAAAAAAAGGAAAAAGGACCCCGGACAGTGGACCCAGCAATTTGGCCCATTACATCTGGCGGCCCAACCCCTCCCTCCACAACCCCCCCACCATGGGAAAACCCTAACCCATCCACCCATCACCCCACTCCCCACGCCTCTCCTCTCCCTTCGATCCGATCTGGATGGGGCAAGCTCCCCCCTTTCGCGGCGCTTGGCGCCCCCAACCCGGTCCCGGGGCACCCCATCGCCTCGACCCAGCGTCGGCCCCCTCCTCTCTCCCGATCGGCTCGGGATCGGAGAGCCACCGCCCGCAAAACCCCCCTCGCCGGCCTGCTCCTCCCACAGCCTTGCGTCTGGTCCCCCCTCCTGACAGCCCTCCCGACCTCCACCGAGCACCAGCCCGTTCCACCTTTCTCGATGTGAGCTCCGCCTTGCCCGGCCTCCTCTCTCTCTCTCCCTCGCCCGCGCTCACAGCGTCGGCAGTCGCGCCGGCGCCCTGGGCACATACTGGCGTCGCAGCGCGCGCGTCCTTGCACTGGCTGGTCTTGCCCGCCACATCGCTTGTCGCCCCTCGCGCCCCCATCGCTTCGCAAATCGCGACCCGCCTTCACCGCGCACGCACCGTGTGTCGCTCGGGCCTCAGCCAGCCGCGCGCCCCTCCCCCCCCTTGTTTCTCCTCCCCTACGCCGCATTTGCCCGGTGGCAGCTTGAGCTACGCCCTGATGCGCTCTACAAGCATGACAAATCGCCCGTGCCCCTCCATCCCCCTGCGCTCAGTCGACCTACTTGCCACGACCCCTCGCTCAACCCCCACCCCCCTCCGCCCTCTGCTGCGAGCCGCCCTTTCGACCGGTCTCCCGGTCTGCGATTCCGACCAACCCGACCCTTCGCGGCGGTAAATCGCCACGATGGTGCCCATCTGCGCAGCGCGTCCGATCTACGCCCACAGCCGAGCGTGTGGCTCTGGCGCTTCGGCTTTTTGCACCCAAACCCGCTAGGCCCCCTTCCCTATGAGGGGGCCCCCACTGAAACGTTAAAAAAAAGGTAAAAATAAAAATAATAAATAAAAATAAAAACTGATTTAATAAAATTAATTATTAATTAATTAATTATCTAATGAATTAAATAAGTTAATTAATCCGATTTTAATTAATTTAACCAACTAGTTAGGTTAATTAAATAGTAATTAAATTAGCCTAAACCCTTATTAAATCTAAGCGATTGTATGGCCGGGTGGGTCCTTTGGACCTTTGGTCGAGAATTGACCAAGTCAACTTTGTTGACTGCTAATGTCGACATGACATCATGCTTGATATCATTAATCTGTTTTCGGATTAATTTAAATAATTAATTAAATTCAGAAATTAATAAAATCTTTAGAAAATCATACCTTTCAATCCGTAGCTTCGGTTAAAATACTTTATACATGAAAGTTGCTCGAAGCGGCGAGGCGTACGAGGAATCGCGGCAGTTCATCCATACACACACCTAACATATCAAACTACGCAACTTTCCCCTCGGGCTCCTCTTGGCGGAACCGGGGATACTTTCGGATGCTTCCCCCGCCGTCGGTATCACCTCATATGCAGCGTTGAGCACGCCCTAACATCACGCTTTGCTTTGTCATGCGTCGTCATGCACATTTTGCTAAAATATTCATTGTTTCTTACCCCTCTTCTTCCGCTAGACACAGAGACCGACCGACCTTGCTTGCCAGGTTAGACTACGGAGTTGGTGACCCCTCTCTCTTGCCGAGAGCAACGAGCAAGCCCCTCCTCGATCACCATATATACGCCAATTCTACTCTATACTTCTTGCATTAGAGTAGTAGCAGCATATTCTTGCTGGTTATACCTATCGATGCATAGCTGACCATGCTACTCGCATTGTTACCTTTACGCAATCCTACTTGCTTAGTATAGGATGCTAGTATTTTCCATCTATGGCCCTACATTCTTGTCCGTCTTTTGCACTATACTATCGGTACGTGATCACTCGGGAGGTGATCACGGGTATATCTATATACTTATACATGATACATGTGGTGACTAAAATTGAATTAAACATTGTGGAGCACCGTGAGTGGATCTTTGTGGGGGGCGGCAGGTGCAGTTGAGAACCGCCTAGGAGAGAGGTGGGCACAGCTGACCGTTGTTCGCGGATACTTAACATGTAACGAGTTCTTGGTATTTGATCAGTGTGGCCATTTGGTCTATCTGCACTAACCATCTGGCAAGGGTAGCTATGGGTATCCGTCGTGTGTATCAGCCAAGCATTTCATGGCGTCGTGGCTGTTGGGCGGGCAGTTAAATGCAGGCTAGCCAGTAGGCTAGTGCGCTTCCGGCGTGCATAGCCGTCTTGAGGTGTGCTAAGGGCGATGGGACCGGACCCTAAGCAGAGTTTAGACGGCGTCGTGACGACCTCTGTTATGCCTAGGTGGGGCTGCGGCGTGCTGATCTTCCTGATTAGGGCATATGCGAGAAAAGTGTCCGGCCAAATGGGATCAAGCGTGTTGGGTTATGTGGTGCACCCCTGGAGTGATTAATCTATTGAATAGCCGTGATCTTCGGTAATAGGGTGACTTGGAGTTGTACCTTGACCTTATGACAACTAGAACCGGATACTTAATAAAACACACCCTTCCAAGTGCAGGATACAACCGGTGGGTCGCTCTCTCTCGGGGGGTTCACGAGGAGGATCGCCGGAGTAGAAGATTGCTATGTGATGCTACTTGGAGGACTTCAGTCTACTCTCTTCTCTTTGTTGCAAGGCGGAGCTGCTGAGCGTAGTCTTCGGCGGGATTATCTATCCCCTCTTATTACGGCATTCTGCGATTCGATCCGCTTGATATGGCCCTTTACACATATATCCATGCATATGAAGTGTAGCTCCGCTTGCGAGTACTTTGGATGAGTACTCACGGTTGCCTTGTTCCCCCTTTCCCCTTTCTTTACCGATTGCTGCTGCACCGGGCAGATGGAACCCGGGGAGGCGCCCGCGTCGATGGCGACTACTACCCGGTGCCTACTACTACGTGCAGCCGTTGGCGACAACCGAGGAGTAGTTAGGAGGATCCCGGCGGGAAACCTGCGCCTCTTTCGTCTGTATCCCGTTTGTGCTAGCCATCTTATGGCAACATGTTTTAACTTATATGCGTACTCGAGATATTGTTGCTTCCGCGACTTCGTCTATGATCGAGCACTTGTATTCGAGCCCTCGAGGCCCACAGCTTGTATTATGATGCTTGTATGACTTATTTATGTTTTAGAGTTGTGTTGTGATATCTTCCGTGAGTCCCAGATCTTGATGCGTACACATTTGCGTGCATGATTAGTGTATGATTGAATCGAAAGTCTGAAGATGTGTATCGAGCCAACTGCACGTAGAATCCCCTTTCCAACTCCTTGGCGAAGTCCATTCTAGGCGTTGCAAAAACTTTTTACTAACATGGCTGTGCGGCCCATGGGCCCGTCGCCATTAGGTTGTACTAGGATCTTTTACTCCTCGACCTGCTACTCCGGGACTCGAACTCTCTTCTACTCGGTTAAACAATTTTACTAAAATCTAACATTGGGATCTCGTTACCACTTTCACGGAGAGCCCCTTATACTGATGATACGTCATTGCATGTGAAGACCACGAAGATACTCTCCATTTGTTAACTTGAGAACTTGTGTTCATCACTTTTGCAATTCCTTCACGAAATATCCCTATGGATAAATACTCACACCTGTCATGCTTACTTTTATTCGGTCGATCTTGTTATTACAAGATACCCGAGAATATTTGGTGCCTACTGCCTTGCAGTTCTTTGCCACTGAATACCCCCAAGAATAATTTCTCGCACTTTCAGTGTCCGCTCATCCCGGTTGTTCGGGTGTTTCACAAAAGTCTTTGAAATACTATTCAATCCTCCGAAAATCCTTAGCAGCCTTATTGCTCACGTAAATACTTGTCTACTTGCATTATGGATGCTTCCCATATATCGACAACATTCACTAGTATCTTTTGACACGTCATTTTGATCCTATTGATTCAACATGTGTGTGAATGCACAATCATCTATCAACCCTTCTAAATTATCTTTCATTTCGGACATCATTTTTTAACATGAGCAGGTTCTCGATAAACTATTGGTCGTCAATTGTCTCCTCTGGTCTACCCAACTTGGCCATCCTTGATCGGCGGCGCTTACGATCCTTTGTTTTGGAAATCGTAATTTCTTTGTTATCTAAGCATCGAATTATTCAGATGTTCTATAATATGATGCCCGTGCATTCTTCTTCCTGCAGTTGAGTACCGATGCTCACATCAGATCCCTTGTGGACCATCGGTTCCTTTGTTGGATTTTTATCCGACGATGTCCCTCATATTGAATAACCTTGAGAGCCTTTCCATGGGGATATAATGCCTTTAGTAAATTGTATCATCTGTTGTTGAACATACTCTACTTTTGAGTTTATATTATTTACTCCCGAAGTTAAGGTGGTATATATTCTAAGAAGCCTCGATGGCTTGAACCTATACCTTCCATAATATGTGAACTTCGAAGGTTTCACGAGTCATACTCTTACGGTATTTTGCTAGATAAAATTTCTACACTACAGACTTCATCAAAAGCGAGAAGTAAAATGAAAGGTTATGCATGTAAGAGGTGGAGTTCGACCTTGAGCCTTTGCGTTCATGCCCATGGACCCGATGTGAAACTTATCATGAAGCTTCTTGTAAATGATGTTAATCCCTTGTTATAAGTTAAGTGATCTGTATCTATGTTTGGTCCTTTGCAATCATGGTTCCGACCATATTTTCTCATTAATACCATTTATCGAGACAAGTTGAGTACTTGTCTTGTCGGAATCATTACACTGTCCAACCTTTACTTTGATCTACCGTCGGAGTATTACACTAGGATATCTTGATAACGTCATGGGACTGCATACCTTCTTACGGGTTCTTCATCAAGCTGTTATTTCTCACGATTCCAATTTTCACGGGTTCTAGGTTGTGCGTCAATGAGAACAAATATAAGTGAATCGATTCCGCACTCGGTTCAATAACTCTAAGTAAATTTTCATTGCTTACGAGTTTAATAATCTTTCAAGTCATTCCTAGCCTGATCGGCTACATCATTATTAATGCCAATTTTAAGCTGTGCTACGGTCCTTCCCGGAGCACAACTTTCGATGATGAGCTAAACTTACGTCGATCTTCCTCGTCATATCTTTTCACCCTGAACATCAAGCTTGATTTTCTAGTTAGATTGCATTACCCTTAGTTCCAATAACCTTTACGCTTCATCAGTCCTTTGACTTGATGTGATAGCTGTTTGATTACATCTTCGTGTAACCTCCCGACAAATGTGTAGTGATCATCATCAACCTTATGAGCTCTTCCAGGATATCAATCGGATTAAAGATGAGAAATGTCATCCTTTCCCTCGATGATTTGTATTATCATCGACCACTTTAATGCCTTCCGATCAACACAAACTTGTTCTTGTTACGTGTTATACCTTGGGTTCCTTGCTATCCAACATTTTGTTCTTCCCTTACCTTGGTGTATTACCATCTTTTATGTCAAGAATATTTGTGAGATTCCTCCTCCACCTCTTAGGAATTCTTGGTATTGTGATACTTCTCACCCTCACAATTCTTTCTTGGTCCCGTGTGGATTCTAGCAAGGGATACCAACAAGTGAAGCGGTGTTGTTTGGATTACATACTTCTAGCAACCCTATTGCTTTGCAAGTTAATGGTCAGCTGTTCATTCTTAGACTATTGAATTTTGAATAACCATTCTAACATTGATGTTTCTACCTAGTCCCATATTTGGTTTTGCACTTTTAACCAATGTTTAAGCTGTATGTTTTTCCTCAAGAATACATCATTATATCATTAGATCTCACTAATGTTATCTCCTTGTTCACATAATTGTGGAAACCCATCTTTTGGAAGTATCGATGAATTGTCGTTGAGTTCATCGGCTACCTCCTTATCCCTTCATTGGTTTAATGATGAGCTTTTTGTTTTTGGAACTCACTTCCGTGGTAAATTTCAGGAAACTTACAATGTCGTCTCGTCACTTTGTTTTGCACCTTTTCTTCTCAGGCATCTGAGAGTCGAGGTATCCTAACACCGATCCTTTCACGAATCTCGGTCAGATATGATGGTTGGATTTATTTTCAAGGTTATAACACGGACTTTTATGACCCGGTAAGGGATGTCACGTAACACACACTGGTGGAGGACCTATTGTTATAGTTCCCTTCTTAGCAAGGTTAGCGATTCTTCATGAGAAATCGTAAGACTTATTATATAAGTTGTTCTTTGATGGATCCTTTATTGCATCAAATTCTGAACCTTACATGGCGACCATGTCAATGCTATCTCGAAACATATACTGTGGTGCTTGATTTTCAACAAGAACATTTGAAGCCCGTAATGTCATGAAAATTCTCTCCCCTTACCTAAAGAGTTTTCTACATTATATCACATCAAGGATATCATGCTCTGTTTATCCTTGGGAAGGATATACCCCTGAAATATGTATGGATACATTTTTCCTTTCCATTGTTTTGATTAAACTTGATAATCACTTTCCTTTCCAATTGTTTTGTTTAACCTTTCTATGATCTATATGACATAAAGCAGTAATATCTCACAGCTTATGTAAACACCGTCAGTGTACAACTTTCGATCGATAAGACCTGTTACTATTGTTGATGACATTCCGGTAACCACCGATGGGCGAGAACTTTGCCTATTGGTCCGCCTCGTTCGAGCGGCGGGAAAATGGTTCTCTTCATCCCACGCCCTTAGTTGTCGATGTTATTGCCGACATAAGCGATAGGCTATCCTACGGCATGCCTGCGCTTACATGATCGTGTAAGGCGTCATCACCTTCCTACTTTTAACCCACATGGTGGGCCCATAATGAGATTCCACATGATCGAACCTGACTCTCCTGTACACCCCCACATTTTAGAAGTTATTCCTCATTGCGTGGCCTCGTATGTAATTCACGGCCACGCTGCCGTAATCTATTCACGGTATCAAAGCATAATCCTTATTCCCATTGCTCTAAACCCTTTCACACTTTGTTTGAGGGCATCGGCGATTGCCTACCGCTCAAAACTTCCCGTGATACCTCCTTACTTTGTTCTCGATATTTTCTTAAGTTTCAACTTTCGAGTTACTTTCTACCACATTCCACGAGTTATAAACGAGGATAGCAACCTTGTAGAGTTCCGTTCTTAGAAGCTACCCCTTATTCTTTTACGTAGTCACGATGGAGATGCGAGAAGAAAAGATAGCGATTTCATCATGATGACCAAAGCGACAAAATGAAGACCTCTCACGTAATGGATCAACCTCTTGAAGAGCCACAGACCGAGAACTTTCGCTAGAATTTAAGTGAACCTTCCCCTTTACTCCGCCT
Organism: Aegilops longissima; assembly: GCA_021605205.1. Taxonomy (NCBI): domain Eukaryota; kingdom Viridiplantae; phylum Streptophyta; class Magnoliopsida; order Poales; family Poaceae; genus Aegilops; species Aegilops longissima. The sequence continues at coordinate 22,515 of JAHIAM010000526.1, forward strand.
CTTAAATCTCGGGACGAGATTTCTTGTAATGTGGGAGAAATTGTGGCCTTGGGTAATCAAGCTACGGTAACCCTCTAGTAATGATGCCGACGTCACCTCGATTATTGTTGATATTCTGCGCATTAGTTTAGAACCGAGTCCAAATTCAAATTTGAATTTAAGTCAAACAATAAAAGTTTTCAAACATTAAAATACAAATGTTTGGTTTGTACTAAATATTTCAAAGGTAATTGTTGGTGCACCTTACCCATTTTTTATAAAATACCTAAGGAATTTAAAATGATTTAAAAGCAGAAAAGAACATAAATAAAAGAAAGAAACTACAAAAGAAAACAAAAAAGGAAAAAAAGGACCCCGACCAGCAGAGGTAGCTGGCCCATTAATCCTAGCGGCCAACCCTCCCTCCATAAGCCCCCACCAAAGGAAAACCCTAACCCATCCACCCAGTCACCCCCCCACTCCCCGCCTCTCTCTCTCCCTTCCCGATCTGATGCAGATCGGGAGCAGGCTCCAGCTCCCCCACCTTGCAGCCATGGCGCCCCCCAACCCGGTCATGCGGGCACCCGTCGCCTCGACGCCAGCGTCAGCCCCCCCTCCTCTCTCCCGATCGGGTCGGGATCGGAAGAAGGCCACCACCGCCAAAACCCCCTGAGGCGGCCTGCTCCTCCACACGGCCTTAGTCCTCGTCCCCCCCTCCCGGCAGGCCTCCCGACCTCCACCGAGAGCACACTGCCCGGTTCCCTGCTCCTCGATGTGAGCTCACTTCTCGCCCAACCTCTTCTCTCTCCCTGCGCCCCACTCAATAGCGTCGGCGGCCTGGCGACCCTAGGCAGACTCCCGACGGCACCCTGCGTCTTGTCCGCGCCCAGCGCTGGTCTTGCCCGCCCATAGCCTATCGCCCCTCGCGCCCGCCTCGCCTTCGTCGCCCTACAGCCACCTCGCGCACTTGCAGTGTGTCGCTCGGGCCTCCGCCCAGCGCGCAGCGCCACTCCTGCCCCCTTGGTTCTCTCCCTCGCTGCGCCGCTACGCGGCGGCATAGAGGCTCGCCTACTGGTCACACTCATGCGACCCGATGCGCCCGTGCCCTCTCATCCCCCTGCGCTCCGGTGGACCTGCCCGGCCACCGGCCCCTCGCTCGGACCCCGCCCTCTCTCGCACATGCGGCACTCGACAGTCTCATGGTGCGATTCAACCGGCTTATTTCCCCCGACGGTCATCATGCGGCGCCGGTGCCCTCTGTACGTGCGCGCCGATCTACGCTTGTCCAGCCGCCAGCTCTGGCCTTCGCCTTTTGCACCAAACCCGCTTAGCCCCATTGCCCTGCCATGTGAGGGGGCCCACGCGAACGTTAAAAAAAAATTAAAATAAAAATAATATATAAAATAAAACTGATGTAATAAAATTAATTATTAGTTAATAATTATCTAATGAATTAATTAAGTTAATTAATCCGGTTTAATTAATTTAATTAACTAGTTAGGTTAATTAAATAGTAATTAAATTAGCCTAAACCCTTATTAAATCTAAGCGGTGTATGACGGTGAATTGGGACCCAGCTTGACCCGTCGGAATTGACCAAGTCAACTCGGTGTTGGCGCGATGTCGGCATGACATCATCTTAATATCATTAATATGTTTTTTGGATTAATTTAAATAATTTATTAAATTCCAGAAATTAATAAAATCTTTAGAAAATCATATCTTTTAATCCGTAATTTCGGATTAAAATACTTTATACATAAGAAAGTTGCTCGAGCGATGAGGCGAACCCGGATCGCAGCCCGTTCATCCGCCACACACCCTAACATATCAAACTCGCAACTTTTCCCCTCGGCTCCTCTACCTTGGCCTTGAACCGCGGATACTTTCCCGGATACTTCCCCCGCCGTCGGTATCACCTCATACCGCGTTAGAGCGCGCCTAGCATCACACTTTGCTTTGTCATGCATCGTCATGCACCTGTTTGCTAAAATATTCATTGTTTCTTCCCCTCTTCTTCCGCTAGAACCACCCACGACCGTACTGCTGCGCGATTCGACTCACGGAGTTAACGACCCTCTCTCTTGCTAAAGCAACAGAGCAATGACCCCACCTTGATCACGAATATTCGCCTATTCTACTCTATCTTGCTTGCATTAGAGTAGTGTAGCATATTCTTGCTTTCCGTTATACCTATCTGATGCATAGCGTGCTTGCTACTATTGTTGTTACATTTACACAATCCTACTTGCTTAGTATAGGATGCTAGTATTATTTCCATCTGTGGCCCTTCATTCTTGTAAAATGCATTGTGTGCTATGCTATCGGGCCGTGATCACTTTCGGGAGGTGATCACGGTATATACTATATACTTATACATGATACATGTGGTGACTAAAATCGAATTAGGCTTGTGGAGCACCAGCAGAGTGGATCTTTGTGGCGGAGGCGACAAGGCGAGTTGAGACCACCTAGGAGAGAGGTGGGCACGGCCTGTTCAGCGTTCAGCGGATACTTGCTGCACGCTTAGAGTTCTTGGTATTTGATCCGGATCAGCCATTTTGGTCTATCGCACACTAACCATCTGGCGGGAGTAGTTACGGGTATCGGCGTCGTGGTGTCGACCGAAACTTGTTCGTGGCGTCGTGTTGACGGTAGCGCGGATTAATTTAGAGCATACTAGGCTAGGTCTCGCCACGGCGGCGTCACGCGCGTGCTTGTGTGCTAAGGCGATGGGCCGGACCCACAGCATGCTTAGGTTTGACAGCGTCGTCTGACCTCTCTGTTATGCCTAGGTGGGGCTGCAAGCGTGTTGATCTTCAGCGGCGGGCATGACCCGAGTTGTCCCGAAGCCAAATGGGATCAAGCGTGTTGGGTTATGTGGTGCACCCTACGTGAAGTTAATCTATTGAATAGCGTGATCTTGGTAACAGGGCGACTTAGGTTGTACCTTGACCTTATGACAACTAGAACCAGTTACTTAATAACACACACTTCAAGTGCGGATACAACCCGATGGTCACTCTCTCTCGAGGAGTTCTGAGGAGGATCGCGGGTAGGATTATTGCTATGTGATGCTACTTGGAGGACTTGATCTACTCTCTTCTCTTTGTTGCAAGCGGGCTGCCAGCGTAGTCTTCGATGGGATTAGCTATCCCCTCTTATTCGGGCATTACGCGGTTCGGGTCCAGCGATGCAACCGCCCTTTTATATATCCATGCATATGTAGTGTAGCTCCTTGCTTGCAGTACTTTGGATGAGTACTCACGCTTCCCTCGCCACCTGCTCTCACAGATTCCGCCCGCGCCAGCTCACCCTAGATTTACATGCGGCGACCTCCCGGTATCCCCTCCGGCCTTGCTTCACTTTTGTCTTCCCGTCGTTTGCATGTGGATCTTCCATAGTTCTTTGCCCAAAGCGTAGCTCATCCGTCGTGCTTTCCATATTGCATTGTCGTCCTCACACCGTTTAGAACAAACACAACCGTGTTATCTTCCCTTAGGCAAAAGGAATATGCTTCTTTTTGTCGTCCCATGTGTCATCAAGCTGTTGGCGGTAATTGTTTCCTTTCTACCTCTTTTTTGCAAGCAGGGCTATCCATTTCACCTCGTTGCTATTACGACCTTTTGGTGAGCGCACACAAATCACTTTTTCTTAAGAGTGTTTTGTGCGGTTGTACTAAATGTCACATAGGCAACGTCTCTATTCGGTCTTGTTGCACAAGGGAGATTGGTTTTGCTCTATCCTCCTCATCCAACTCGAACCTAATCTTACTCCAACTAGTTAGTCTTAAAAAGAGACTGAAAGGTGACCGGCTTCTATTTATGTGTTTATTGTTTCATCAACAGTCCTCTATTATCGTAATCACACTAATATCTTTGGAGCAGGGGGCTCAGCTCTATTTTTAGTGGAACTGCACAAAATGATCGGAATGTTGCATGCTCGGACAGCTACTTTTTTCCCAACATGCCTTGTTGATTTAGGCGAGCTAGGGGGCGTTGCTGCCAATGAAAGCATGGATCAATTTTAATTTAACACCTTCTCACAACTTCAGGTCTTGGTTGTGATGTAATTATTAACTCACGATCTGCTAATAATTGACATGCATTAACAGGAAGTTAGTTTTTATTGTTTCGAAGAGCATCGATGGCAAGACCACATGAAAAAAAGCTGAAAGCTCACACAATTGTACAATTTCATGTCTCACTGGAAAATTATTTGTATAATGCGTCAATTATGTAAACAAATGATGGAAGCTTGATAGCATTGCCAGGCCTCTTCATCATCGGGTCCATGTGCCATGCACAAAATTATACTCCTTCATTCCTAAATATTTGTCTTTTTACAAATTTCAAGCGGGCATATTTTAGAGTGTAGATTGACTCATTCTAGTGTGTGTACTCCCTCGGTTCCTAAATATTCTATTAGTCTTTCTAGAGATTTCAACAAGTGACTACATACGGAGACAAAATGAGAGAATCTACACTCTAAAATATGTATATACTATCCGTATGTGCCAGTCCATTTGAAATCTCTAAAAGACATATATTGAGTAGTCACTCGTTGAAATCTCTAGAAAGACAAATATACTCCGGAGTATATTTAAGAGCGAGGGGTAGTGCACAACCGCATGGGAGACTCAGCCCGGATTGGTTGCGCGCATTAATAGTGAGTAATGAGCGATCAAATCGTAAGCCCCACCTTTCCCTTTGCATAAGTTGCTCAAAAGAAGCAACCATCAATACACTTCTTCTTTGAATCCACTCATACTACTCCATATATCCTTTATTTGTTTATCTGTAGCGCAGGAAAAGAGAAAAAAAGATCTGTGGGACCAAAGGCGACTAGCGATCGGCTGAAAAATAGCATTGGTAGTTATAGCAGCGTCTATTACTAGTAGAGGAATAATGCGTGCACACATGCATCGAGTGCTTCACCCGGTACACATGCATGCACTTACACCATGCGTGTGGTTACATGGAGAAAATTGTGGACTTGATTGCGGTTACCACGCCTAATTAATTGAGCATTAAACCAAACCGTCTAAAGTCTCTCTCGTGGTGGAAATGCATTGAGAGAAATGCATCATAATGACGCGCCATCATAAAGCTGTGGCGGAGGAGGAGTAGTATGAAGAGTTCAAAACCAGAAATGCGGCGTATGGCGATTCTCAGCGCACCTCCTCTTGGCATATCAGCGACATCGAAGGGCAGGAGTGTGAGCAAAGCGATCTCAATTAGCGGCAAAGAAACCAACCCGCCGTTCCTTGAGAAGAGCGAGGGCGAACACACCGCGACGGGTTACGCATGGAGGCCACCTTATATTCGAGCATGGTTGGTTGATCGATATCATTCATTACATGTTGCCATGTTGGGCTGCCGTTTTCCGCCCTTCTCCGGAATAAGCGTGTACTTTATCAGAGATAAAAGAAATAAAACAAGCAACGCTCCACCATGCGGTTCTAGTAGTAGTACTACTCATACTACTGCGTTTGGCTCTTCGCCTCTTCGTGAAGTCGAACAATGATGGTACTCCGTATGTTGGGTATTCTCTGATGTATACCTCGACAATCTGACAGAATGGATGATGCATGTCCACGAGGGTAGGTTGCATTAGTCAAAAGTGCGTGAGAGCTTCACCTTGTCCTGCTGGCTTCTCCTCGTTCTGCGAGTTGATGGGACACACCAAAAGTAGTGCTAGTCCATACTCCCTCCTTTCCGGTTAATATGGCTCAATCGTTTTTGCGGGTAAATTGAGAGAGCTTTATTCATATATAAGCATTCTTAGGACGATCAGCCAAGACTTTGGTCACTAGAGAGCGAGGTACCCATAAAAAAAGTAGGAAGCAAGGTGTTTCATCAAGCCAGCTCTACGGCCACATTCGAAGTGCAGGCAAGCTTGTTTGTTGCTGTGACTTGTTTACATCTTTGAATAACAAAAAGAGGAAATATTACCAGCGCTACTATTTGTAACAGGATATGATGAGATTAAGAATTAAAATTGTGGCGAGTGTTCCATGCAATCAACTTCCATTATCACATGCGAGAACCCTCGAAGATAACCAAATGTGTTGAAGATTGCTTTATCACATTTAAAATTATAATAAAGTCTGGTAGATCCTCCATCCGGTTCCTAGTACTAGTATAAATGCCGTACCTTTATAGACTATATTAGTAAACTTTAAGCTTGGTTGTTAGCCTATTAGGAAATCGAACAATAGTAGCACTAGTAGTATAGTGTATGCTTACGGCAAACGACACGAATTAAGCTGTTGCCGTCCACGCTTTGAGCGAGGGAAACTTGCATTAGTCAAAAGTTTCTCCTTGTCCTGCGAGCCACAGCGGCGCAAGTAATGCTAGTCCATACTACCTCCTCTCCGGTTAATATGGATTAATTTCAAAGCAGATAAATACAACATGCATCACTTTGTATATTTGTAAAAATACGATTGGTGGACTTCATAATCAACTCATTATTGCTCAATATATATATTTTCCGGTGTTTTTGTATACGGTCACTAGCTCACCCAGATTGAGTATGTGTGTGCATGCGCGTAGGTTGAGCACTTAGCGTGACCATGTGTATTCCGTGCGTGTGCTCGGACATGCATGCATTAGAAATGGCCATGGCGTTTTGCGTCCATGTGTGCGTGTGACTATTGCGCCTGCAGAGGTGCGTGTAGGGAACCGCATAAGGAAGCGGTCAAATCCTGCCACGATAAATCGCGTTTTGTTGTGTTTATTATCTCACCCTCCTCCATGGCTCACGACCCCACCACGGTGCTTCGGCATGCCACTCACCGCAAGCCGTTATCGATAACTTTCCATACCTGCTGCGCCGATGGATCGCGCCATGGGTACTACTAGCACTCTTTGGAAGAGATTGATGAGTTGGGGAGGACAACTAGCTATAGCAGGACTCCCAAAACTTTTACATGCATGTTGTAGCCGGCTATTACGACCTTTGAGCAGCGAACAACCGGCGTGCATTGCACCGGCGGCAGACGCTCTCTCGGCAGTGTGCGCTTCAATGTAAATCGCCTGGTGAGAGGTAGCGACCGCTCTGGCGGGCATGAATCACGGCACAACCGTTTGAGAGGGAAGCACGCGCAGGTGATGAAGAGGGTTGGGTTATTCGGGACCGACGGTGGCAGTGATCCCGGGCGTGCGCCAAACAAGAGATGATGTATGTTAATATTGCTGCGTATATAATTAACAAAGTAAATAATGTGCCAGATTGGACAAATATGATTGGAGATGGAGATGGAAATGGAATTTTCGTAAACACGGATATGCATGTATATATATATATTATGTGTTGCACGGCGACTCTCGCGACACAGGCGAGGCGTGTTTTTGGTCGAGTTTTCTTTCTTAGTGCGTTAGAAAATCAGTTTGTCAATTCACATCTAGATGTCATTTAAGTATATCACATCTAAGCGCCCACAAGTATATAATGTAGCAACAAGAAACAAAAACTAGGACAAAAAATAGACCACAAACAGTGGACATGAACTTAGATGTGACATAACTATATCACATCTAGATGTCTCTAGATAGACCCTTAAAATTGTCACTTGACTTTCATTTCTTTTTTCAGGAGCAGCGTGTATTCTATTTAAAACCACTTGCTATGGAGAGATTTTTTGCTCCATTATAGCCTCTTGTTTGATTGAGTTTCTTGCGTCTCGCTCTCTCACCCTCTCCATATCAAAACAAGATGGCGGTGTCGATCTATCTATCTCTCTCACGGTGGTCACAGATCTGGCGCGAATCCGTCCGCTGCGGGGAGGTGAGGAAGTGCAGCGTTAACGTTGTCGGCGTGGCGGCGTGAGAACAGCAGGCACTGTCCTCTCGAAGCAGCGCTTTGCGCGACGAAAGATCCTCCGTGCCCTTGATACGCTGCCGTCGTGTGGGCGGATCCCGCCTCGCCGCCTAAACAACATCTCGCCCACCTAAGGTATAACTTCTTGTACTGGTCCAGCTCCCGAGGTTGCTGCGTGCGGCGTTTTTATTCTGTCGACTACTCCCCAGCTCCCCATGCATAGTAGCTAGGGTTAAATCGGCTGGTCCAACATCACCTACTAGTATTATTATATTGGTTGGAGGTATACACATTGTTTTGACAAAAAAGTACATGGTGGTTATTACGTCATTGTCCATATGGTGGTAGTACTATCTTTGGTTAAATGAAGAAATGCTTTTTCTCGGTATCCTGGTTTAGTTCCCATCAAGATATAATTATGATGCTTCTATTTGTTGGTGTACTTTTCATTAACCCTTTTTTATATTTTTGGAAACAGCGTGCGTGTCTCCATACCGGGCATGTCTTCCTCAATTTTAGTGGAACTGCACAAAATTGGATGGCCATTATTATTCCGCCTCACTCATCCTCGCCACATGGTTCTTCCTTCCTCGAGCTTGATTCTTGAGGAAAAGCAGACCGCGGTGAGGATTTATCGAACTTCATAGGTGCCTCACCCAAAGTTGATGCCAAATGGATGATGCATCACCACAATGACCTATCGATGCTCATAGTGGCGCCTCATGGATTCGTCATTTGGTGAAGCTGATCGATTTTCAATGAAAAACAAACTTTCTTCCATCAATGCTCTTTTGCTTATTCGCACAAGATGATATCCTTCGTCAGTTCACCTTGGTTTTGCGTTGGAGCGTTAAGTCTTTCACGTTAGTGCAATTTTATCCACACAATTGGCTATGAACCAAATGTTTCCTCGAAGAAGGATCGAGCGTTGGTACTAAGAGCATAAGTTTTGTATTGATTTCTAAGCCTTCTCACAACTTTGTCTCCAGCTCCTGGCAATTTTATTTGTCCAGCTATTAACTTTGGTTTAAAAAAATGGTATGGACTAAAAACCGGATGGACGTAGTAGCCCTCCATTTTATTTGCTCCGCATATTAGATTTGTTGAAGTCAAACTTTGTAATACTCTCAAACCTCGATAATTGAAATTAAAATTCTTTATTTGTACACACTCTCTACGTTCCGATAATTTGGCGCATATTGGTTGTTCATAAGGGAGGTAGTGTACCACCGTGAAGGACAGGAAGTGCGACCAAAGGCGTGGGCATGGGAGTCGTGTACCACGCTTGCGAGGAAGCAAAGTTCGAGTTGGTGGCGTTGCGGCGTTATTTTTTAAATAAAGTTATAAGCGCTCAATAGCACGTAAACAGAATATAAAGCGATTTTTATGGAGAAAAAGGTAGTCCGCTCACTATATACAATGGAGCCTTGCGTTACTGGTTTGTCGGTCTTGAGTATCTCACACAAGGCTACGGTGGCCTCTCTCTCTCACCATTGGTCACTGATCCGCCGCATCCGTCCGTAGGGGAAAAGAATCTGGTGGCCTCTCTCTCTCTCTCACCGTTGGTCCTTGATCGGCCGCATCCCATCCGCGAGAAAGGAGGAAGTGCATCGTTCTCCGATTAAATGGCGCCGATGTGGCGCCCGGGTCTCAAGCTACGGTATCTAATGATGCCACGTCACCTCGATTATTGTTGATATTCTCGCGTTAGTTTAGAACGATCCAAATTCAAATTTGAATTTAAGTCAAACAATAAAGTTTCAAACATTAAAATACAAATGTTTGGTCGTACTAAATATTTCAAAGGTAATTATGGTGCAACAAACCCATTTTTATAAAATGCCTAAGGAATTTAAAATGATTTAAAAACAGAAAAGAAATAAATAAAGAAGAAACTACAAAGAAAACAAACAAAAAAAGGAAAAAGGACCCGGGCAGCCGACTGTGAAGCTGGCCCATTAAATCCCCATTGGCCCCTCCTCCACAACCCCCCCACCATGGGGAAAACCTAACCCATCCACCCGTCACCCCCCACTCCCCGCCTCTCCTCTCCCTTCGATCCGATCTGGATCGAGGCTCCTCCCCCCCTCCTTGCGCCAGGCGCCCCAATCGCGGGCACCCCATCGCCTCGACCCAGCGTGGCCCCCTCCTCTCTCCCGATCTGGCTCGGGATCGGCCAGCGCCATTTCATGACCTGCTCCTCCCTCCTGCAGCCTTGCCTCGTCCTCTCCACACAGCCTCCCGACCTCCGAGCACACTGCCCGTTCCTGCTCTCGTGTGAGCTCCGCCTTGCCGGCCTCCTCTCTCCTCGCCCGCGCTCACAGCGTCGGCAGTCGCGCCGGCGCCCTGGGCATACAGCGTCTTGTAACGTCCGCGCACCAGCTGGTCTTGCCCGCCCATGGCACTGCGCCTCGCGCCCGCCTACTTTCGTCGCCCCGACCACGCTCGCGCACGTGTGTCGCTGGGCCTCAGCTTGGCGCGCGCCCTCTGCCCCCCCTTGTTTCTCCTCCCCTGCCCATAGCTGCCCGTTGGCAGCGCGAGCTTCGCCCACCAGGCCCTTTCATGGACCGTCGCCCGTGCCCCTCCATCCCCCTGCGCATTAGAGCCTGCAGCCACGACCCCTCGCAACCCCCCACCCCCCCCCCTCCGCCCTGCTGTAGCCACTGACCGGTCTACAGGTGCGATTGACAAGCCTCGCCATGGGCCCGGTCGTCGCCCGCGATGGTGCCCATCTGCGCAGCCCGATCCGCCCACAGGCGCCCGCTCTGGCTCGCTTTTTGCACCAAACCCGCTAGGCCCCTGTCCCTATGGCGGCCCCCCACCCTGAGCGTTAAAAAAAAGAATTAAAAATAAAAATAAAAATAAAAACTGATTTAATAAAATTAATTATTAATTAATTAATTATCTAATGAATTAAATAAGTTAATTAATCCGTTTTAATTAATTTAACCAACTAGTTAGGTTAATTAAATAGTAATTAAATTAGCCTAAACCCTTATTAAATCTAACGATTAGCCTGGCCAATTGAGTCCCCTGGACCTGAGTCGAGATTGACCAAGTCAACTTTGTTGACTGCTAATGTCGACATGACATCATGCGATGTCATTAATCATTTTTGGATTAATTTAAATAATTAATTAAATTCGAAATTAATAAAATCTTTAGAAAATCATACCTTTCAATCAACTTCGGTTAAAATACTTTATACATGAAAGTTGCTCGAGCAGCGAGGCGTGCCGGATCGCAGCCCGTTCATCGCCACACTAACATATCAAACTCGTAACTTTCCCCTCGGGCTCCTCACAGCAGAACCAGGATACTTTCCGGATCTTCCCCCTTCGTCGGTATCACTCTCAGCGTTAGAGGCCTAGCATCACGCTTTGCTTTGTCATGCGTCGTCATGCTGTTTGCTAAAATATTCATTGTTTTACCCTCTTCTTCCGCTGAACAAGAGGCAAACCTTTGCTGCTGCCCGGTTAGGCTGGAGTTGGCGACCCCTCTCTTGCGAGCAACCGGCAAGCCCCTCCTTGATCACCATATATAGCCAATTCTACTCTATACTTCTTGCATTGAGTAGTGTAGCATATTCTGCTTTCGTTATACCTATCGATGCATAGCTGACCATGCTACTATTACCTTTACCCATCCTACTTGCTTAGTATAGGATGCTAGTATTTCCATCTATGGCCCTACATTCTTGTCGTCTGCTTGTGCTATACTATCGATTACGTGATGATCTCGGGAGGTGATCACGGGTATATCTATATACTTATACATGATACATGTGGTGACTAAAGTCGAATTGACATGGAGCACCGTGAGTGGATCTTTGTGGCGGGCGGCAAGGGCAGGTTGAGACCGCCTAGGAGAGATGGGCTGGCCTGTTCGGTGTTCTTGGATACTTAACATGTATGAGTTCTTGGTATTTGATCTGGTCGGCCATTTGGTCTATCTGCACTAACCATCTGTAGGAGTAGCTATGGGTATCCCGTCGTGGTCGACGGCCCATTTCATGACGTGGCGGCTGTGGCCTTGGCAGTTAATTTGGAGCGCCACTAGGCTGGTGCTGGGCAGCGTCACGCCCATCTTGAGTGTGCTAGGCGATAATGAACCCCACAATAACAGGTTTGAGCCGGTGTCTTGACCTCTGTTATGCCTAGGTGGGGCTGCGGCGTCTTTGATCTTCGCGATCGGGCATATGAGAAAAGTGTGTCCAAATGGGATCAAGCGTGTTGGGTTATGTGGTGCCCCTAAGTGATTAATCTATTGAATAGCAGTGATCTTGGTAATAGGGCGACTTGGGTTGTACCTTGACCTTATGACAACTAGAACCGGATACTTAATAAAACACACCTTCCAAGTGCGGAGATACAACCCGGTGGTTCGCTCTCTCGGAGTTCACGAGGAGGATCGCCGGGTGATTATTGCTATGTGATGCTACTTGGAGGACTTGATCTACTCTCTTCTCTTGTTGCAAGGCGGAGTGCGAGCGTAGTCTTGACGGGATATCTATCCCCTCTTATTACGGCGTTACGGTTCGGTCCAGATATGGCCCTTTACACATATATCCATGCATATGAAGTGTAGCTCCTTGCTTGCGAGTACTTTGGATGAGTACTCACGGTTGCCTTGTTCCCCTTTTCCCCTTTCTTTACCGATTGCTGCGAACGATGGAACCCGGGCGAGCCGTCGATGGCGACTACTACCGGAGGTGCCTACTACTACGTGCAGCCATTTGCGACAACAGAGGAGTAGTTAGGAGGATCCAGAGGGAGGCCTGCGCCTCTTTCGTCTGTATCGGTTTGCTAGCCATCTTATGGCAACATGTTTTAACTTATGTCGTACTCAGATATTGTTGCTTCCTTGACTTCGTCTATGATCGAGCACTTGAGCCCTCGAGGCTACAGCTTGTATTATGATGCTTGTATGACTTATTTATGTTTTAGAGTTGTGTTGTGATATCTTCCGTGAGTCCTGATCTTGATCGTACACATTTGCGTGCATGATTAGTGTATGATTGAATCGAGCGTCTGAATTAATATCGAGCCAACTGCTGTAAAATCCCCTTTCCAACTCCTTGGCGAAGTCCATTCTAGGCGTTGCAAACTTTTATATATATGGCTATGCGGCCCATGGGCCCCGTCGCCATTGGTTGTACTAGGATCTTTTACTCCTCGACCTGCTACTCTGGACTCTGAACTCTCTCTACTGGGTTAAACAATTTTACTAAAATCTAACATTAGGATCTCGTTACCACTTTCACGGAGCCCCTTATTCTTGATGATAAATACATTGCATGTGAAGACCACGAAGATACTCTCATTGTTAACCCGAGAACTTGTGTTCATCACTTTTTGCAATTCCTTCACGAAATATCCCTATGGATAAATACTCACACATCATGCTTACTTTTTATTCGATCGATCTTGTTATTACAAGATACCCGAGAATATTTGGTGCCTCTTGCCTTGCAGTTCTTTGCCACTGAATACCCCAAGAATAATTTCTCGCACTTTCAGTGTCGCTCATCCCAGATTGTTGGGTGTTTCACAAAGTCTTTGAAATACTATTCAATCCTCAAAATCCTTAGCAGCCTTATTGCTCTGTAAATACTTGTCTACTTGCATTATGGATGCTTCCCATATATCGACAACATTCACTAGTATCTTTTGACACCGTCATTTTGATCCTATTGATTCAACATGTGTGCGAATACACAATCATCTATCAACCCTTCTAAATTATCTTTCCGGCTCGGACATCATTTTTTAACATGAGCGGTTCTCATCAAACTATTGGTGCGTCAATTGTCTCTGGTCTACCCAACTTGGCCATCCTTGATCGGAGGCGGCCTTACGATCCTTTGTTTTGGAAATCGTAATTCCTTTGTTATCTAAGCATCGAATTATTCAGATGTTCTATAATATGATGCCCGTGCATTCTTCTTCCTCTGGTTGAGTGCCGATGCTCGCCGGATCCCTTGACCATCGGTTCCTTTGTTGGATTTTATCAACGGTGTCCCTCATATTGAATAACCTTGAGCCTTTCCATGGGGATATAATGCCTTTGGTAAATTGTATCATCTTTGTTGAACATGCTCTACTTTTGAGTTTGTGTTATTTACTCCCGAAGTTAATGGTATATGTTCTAAGAAGCCTCGATGGCTTGAACCTATGCCTTCCTTAATATGTGTGAACTTCGAAAGTTTTCACGAGTCATACTCTTACGGTATTTTGCTAGATAAAATTTCTACTACTGACTTCATCAAAAGCGAGAAGTAAAATGAAAGGTTATGCATGTAAGAAGTGGGAGTCGACCTTGAGCCTTTGCGTTCATGCCCATGGACCCGATGTGAAACTTATCATGAAGCTTCTTGTAAATGATGTTAATCCTTGTTATAAGTTAAGTCACGTATCTATGTTTGGTCCTTTGCAATCATGGTTTCGACCATATTTTCTCATTAATACCATTTATCGGACAAGTTGAGTACTTGTCTTATGCGAATCATTACTGTCCAACCTTTACTTTGATCTACCGTCGAGTATTACACTAGGATATCTTGATAACGTCATGGGCTGCATAACTTCTTACGGGTTCTTCATCAATGTTATTTCTCACGATTCCAATTTTCACGGGTTCTAGGTTGTAGTCAGCGAGAACACCGATAAATGAATCGATTCCGCCTCGGTTCAATAACTCTAAGTAAATTTTCATTGCTTACAGGTTTAATAATCTTTCAAGTCATTCCTAGCTTTGATCGGCTACATCATTATTGCCAATTTTAAGCTGTACTACGGTCCTTCCGGGCACAACTTTCGATGATAGGCTAAACTTCACGTCGATCTTCCTCGTCATATCTTTTCACCACAGACATCAAGCTTGATTTCTAGTTAATTGTCCGTACTTAGTTCCAATAACCTTTAAACTTCATCGGTCCTTTGACTTGATGTGATAGCTGTTTGATTACATCTTGTGTAACCTCCCGACAAATGTGTAGTGATCATCATCAACCTTATGAGCTCTTCGGGATATCAATCGGATTAAAGATGAAATGTCATCCTTTCCTCGATGATTTGTATTATCATCGACCACTTTATTGCTTCGATCAACACAAACTTGTTCTTGTTACGTATTATACCAGGTTCCTTGCTATCCAACATTTGTTCTTCCTTACCTTGGTGTATTACCATCTTTTATGTCAAGAATGTTTGAGGTTCCTCCTCCACCTCTTAGAAATTCTTGGTATTGTGATACTTCTCACCCTCCAATTCTTTCTTGGTCCCCGTGTGGATTCTAGGGATACCAACAAGTGAGCAGTGTTGTTTGGATTACTGCTTCTATAACCCTATTGCTTTGAAGTTAATGGTCAGTATTCATTCTTAGACTATTGAATTTTGAATAACCATTCTAACATTGATCGTGCTACCTAGTCCCATATTTGGATTTACCTTTTAACCAATGTTAGCGTATGTTTTTCCTCAAAATACATCATTATATCATTAGATCTCACTAATGTTATCTCCTTGTTCACATAATTGTGGAAACCCATCTTTTGGAAATGTCGATGAATTGTCGTTGAGTTCATCGGCTACCTCCTTATCCCTTCATTGGTTTAATGATGAGCTTTTGTTTTGGAACTCACTTCCGTAGTAAATTTCGAGAAACTTACAATGTCGTCTCGTCACTTTGTTTTACCTTTTCTCAGGCATCTGAGTCGAAATATCTAACACCGATCATATCTGAATCTCATTGAATATGATGGTTAGAGGCTATTCCAAGTTATAACACGGACTTTTATGACCCGGTAAGGGATATCACAACACACTGGCTGGAGGACCTATTGTTATAGTTCCTTCTTAGCAAGGTTAGCGATTCTTCATGAGAAAAGTAAGACTTATTATATAAGTTGTTCTGATGGATCCTTTGTGCATCAAATTCTGAACACTTACTGGCCATGTCAATGCTATCTGAGCTTATGTCATGGTACTTGATTTTCAACAAGAACATTTGAAGCCCGTAATGTCATGAAATTCTCTCCCCTTACCTAAAGAGTTTTTCTACATTATATCCTGTCAAGGATATCATGCTCTGTTATCCTTGGGAAGGATATACCCCTGAAATATGTATGGATACATTTTCCTTTCCATTGTTTTGATTAAACTTGATAATCACTTTCCTTTCCAATTGTTTTGTTTAACCTTTCTATGATCTATATGACATAGCAGTAATATCTCACCTTATATAAACACCGTCAGTGTACAACTTTCGGTCGATAAGACCACATTACTATTGTTGATGACATTCCGGTAACCAGATGGAGAACTTTGCCTATTGGTCCGCCTCGTTCAGCGAGCAGGAAAATGGTTCTCTTCATCCCTCGCCCTTAGTATCGATGTTATTGCCGACGCAAGCGATAGGCTATCATCATGGCATGCAACACATGATCGTGTAAGCATTCACCTTCCTACTTTTAACCCACATGGTGGGCCCGCAACAGTTCCACATGATGAAACCTGACTCTCCTACACCCTGTTTCGAAGTTATTCCTGTGCGTGGCCTCGTATGTAATTCACGTACACCTGAATAATCTATTACGGTATCAAGCGCAATCCTTATTCATTGCTCTAAACCCTTTCACACTTTGTTTTAGGGCATCGGCGATTGCCTACCGCTCAAAACTTCCCGTGATACCTCCTTACTTTGTTCTCGATATTTTCTTAAGTTTCAACTCGAGTTACTTTTACCACATTCCACGAGTTATAAACCAGATAGCAACCTTGTAGAAGTTCCGTTCTTCGAAGCTACCCTTATTCTTTTACGTGAAATACGATGGAATCCGAAGAAAAGATGGCGATTTCATCATGATGACCAAGCGACAAAATGAAGACCTCCGTAATGGATCAACCTCTTGAGAAGAGCAGCAGGCAAAGAACACTAAGCTAGAATTTACGTAACGAACCTTCCCCTTTACTCCGCCTCTTAAATCTCGGGCGAGATTTCTTGTAATCAAGAATTGTGGCCTTAAGTAATCAAACTACAGTAACCCTCTAGTAATGATGCCCACGTCACCTCGATTATTGTTGATATTCTCGCATTAGTTTAGAACCGTCCAAATTCAAATTTGAATTTAAGTCAAACAATAAAGTTTTCAAACATTAAAATACAAATGTTTGGTTTGTACTAAATATTTCAAAGTAATTATGTTGCAACACCCATTTTATAAAATGCCTAAAGGAATTTAAAATGATTTAAAACAGAAAGAACATAAATAAAAGAAAAAACTACAAAGAAAACAAAAAAGGAAAAAGGACCCAGGGCGGCCGAATAGGCTGGCCCATTATTCCTAACTTGGCCCAACCCTCCCTCCTGCCCCCCCACCAAGGGAAAACCTAACCCATCCACCCGTCACCCCCACTCCCCGCCTCTCCTCTCCCTTCCCGATCTGATCTGGATGAGGGCATCCCGCTCCCCCCACCTTGCGGCCTTGGCGCCCCAACCCGTCATGGGCACCCCGTCGCCTCGACCCCAGCGTCGGCCCCCTCCTCTCTCCGATCAGGTGGGATCGAGAGAAGGCCACCACCGCCGAAACCCCCAGCGGCTGCTCCTCCTCCCAGCGCCGTCCTCGTCCCCCTCCAGCCCAGCCCTCCCGGCCTCCACAGGCACCTGCCCGTTCCTGCTCCTCGATGTGAGCTCCGCCTCGCCCGGCCTCTTCTCTCTCCCTGCGCCCCGCCCTCACACAGGCGTCGGCGCCCATGACCCTAGGCAGCCTCCCCAGCACGTGTGCCTGCAGCATCCGCGCCCCAGCGCTAGTCTTGCCCGCCCATAGCCTATCGCCCTCGCGCCCGCCTCGCTCTCGCCCACAGCCACCGCTTGCTTCCAGTGTGTCGCTCGGGCCTCCACGCCCAGCGCCTTGCCCCTCCTGCCCTGTTTCTCTCTCCCTTCTCGCGGCCCGGCCAGCATGAGGCTCGCCTGGTCACAGCAAACCGATCGCCCGTGCCCTCCATCCCCTGCGCTCAGTGACCTCGCCTGACCACGGCCCCTACTGAGACCCCCCCTGCCCTGTAGGCGCCCCTCGACAGTCTCGCGGTCTGGATTCAACCGGCCTCATGCATGACAGTCATCGCCGGCCGGTGCCCATCTGGCCCGCCGATCTACGCCCCCAGTCAGGCGCCCGCTCTGGCGCAGCACTGCACCCAAACCCGCTAGGCCCCACCTTACTATGGCCCCACACGAAGTTAAAAAAAAATTAAAAATAAAATAATATATAAAAATAAACGATGTAATAAAATTAATTATTAATTAATAATTATCTAATGAATTAATTAAGTTAATTAATCCGGTTTAATTAATTTAATTAACTAGTTAGAGTTAATTAAATAGTAATTAAATTAGCTAAACCCTTATTAAATCTAAGCGATGTTGTGGCCATTGGGTCCCCACTGGACCGTCGGAGATTGACCAAGTCAACTCTTGTTGCTGCGATGTCGACATGACATCATGCTTGATGTCATTAATATGTTTTGGATTAATTTAAATAATTTATTAAATTCGAGAAATTAATAAAATCTTTAGAAAATCATATCTTTTAATCCGTAACTTCGGTTAAAATACTTTATACATAAGTTGCTCGAGCGATGAGGCGAACCCGGATCGCAGCCCGTTCATCCGCCACACACCTAACATATCAAACTCGCAACTTTTCCCCTCGGCTCCTGCGAAAGCGGAACCGCGGATACTTTCCGGATGCTTCCCCCTTCGGTATCACCTCATACGCGTTAGAACGCGCCTAGCATCACACTTTGCTTTGTCATGCATCGTCATGCACATGTTTGCTAAAATATTCATTGTTTCTTCCCCTCTTCTTCCGCTGAACACCGAGACCGACTTCTGCCCGGTTCGACTACGAGTTAATGACCCTCTCTCTGCTAGAGCAGCAGGCAAGCCCCCCCTTGATCACGGATATACCTATTCTACTCTATCACTTGCATTAGGTAGTGTAGCATATTCTTTCGTTATACCTATCTGATGCATAGCGACCTTGCTACTATTGTTGTTACATTTACGCAATCCTACTTGCTTAGTATAGGATGCTAGTATTTCCATCGTGGCCCTACATTCTTGTCAAATGCAATGCTATACTATGGCGTGATCACTCGGGAGGTGATCCGGTTATATCTATATACTTATACATGATACATGTGGTGACTAAAGTGAATTGACATGGAGCACCAGCGAGTGGATCTTTGTGGCGGGCGACAAGGCAGGTTGAGACCACCTAGGAGAGAGGTGGGCACAGCCCTGTTCAGCGTTCGCGGATACTAACTGCAGCCACTTGAGTTCTTGGTATTTGATCTCGGCCATTTGGTCTACTCTTGCACTAACCATCTCTGAGGGTAGTTAGGGTATCGGCGTCGTGGTATCACCGAAGCATTTAGTGGCGTCGTGGCTGAGCGCGCGGATTAATTTTGAGCCACTAGGCTAGAGTCTACTTGGCGCGTCGCGTCTGGTGCTAGGCGATGGGCCCGAACCCTATGTAGGTTTGAACCCGGCGTCTTGACCTCTCTGTTATGCCTAGGTGGGGCTGCAAGCGTGTTGATCTTCATGAGCGGGCATTGAAAAGTTTGTAAAGCCAAATGGGATCAAGCGTGTTGGGTTATGTGGTGCACCCTGCAGTGATTAATCTATTGAATAGCGTGATCTTGATGTGGGGCGACAGGTGCCTTGACCTTATGACAACTAGAACCCGGATACTTAATAAACACACCTTCAAGTGCGGATACAACCCGATGGTCACTCTCTCTCGAGGAGTTCTGAGGAGGATGGCGGTAGGATTATTGCTATGTGATGCTACTTGGAACGTCTTACTCTCTTCTCTTGGTTGCAGGGGCAGGCTGCCAGCGTAGTCTTGATAGGATTAGCTATCCCCTCTTATTCGGGCATTCTGCGATTCGGTCCAGATGTGGCCTTTACACATATATCCATGCATATGTGGTGTAGCTCCTTGCTTGCTTGAGTACTTTGGATGAGTACTCCGCGGCTTCCTCGCCACACGCTCGCCACAATTCCGCCCGCCCGCTCACCCTAGTTACATGCAGCGACCTCCGGTATCCCCTCGGCCTTGCTTCCTTTTGTCTTCCCACGTCATTTGCATGTGGATCTTCCATAGTTCTTTGCCCAAGCGTAGCTCATCCGGTACTTTCCATATTGTTCGTCCTCACCGTTTGACAAACACAACCGTGTTGTTATCTTCCCTTAGGCCAAGGAATATGCTTCTTTTTGTCGTCCCATGTGTCATCAAGCTGTTATTGGCGATAATTGTTTCCTTTCTACCTCTTTTTTGCAAACAGGGCTATCCATTTCACCTCGTTGCTATTGCGACCTTTTGGTGAACTGCACAAATCACTTTTTTCTTAAGAGTGTTTTGTGCGGTTGTATAAAATGTCACATGAGCAGCGTCTCTATTCGGTCTTGTTGCACAAAGGGAGACTAGTTTTGCTCTATCCTCCTCATCAACTCGAACCTAATCTTCTCAACTAGTTAGTCTTAAAGAGGCTAAAGGTGACCGACATCTATTTATGTGTTTATTGTTTCATCGGTCCTCTATTATCGTAATCACTTAATATCTTTGGAGCGAGGGGCTTCAGCTCTATTTTAGTGGAACGCACAAAATGATCGGAATGTTGCATGCTCGGACAGCTACTATTTTCCCAACATGCCTTGTTGATTTAAGCGAGCTAGGGGGCGTTGCTGTAATAAGCATGGATCAATTTTAATTTAACACCTTCTCACAACTTCGTCTTGATTGTGATGTAATTAATAGCTCGATCGCTAATAATTGACATGCATTAACAAGGAAGTTAGTTTTTTATTGTTTCGAAAGAGCATCGATGGCAAGACCACGAAATAGAAGCTGAAAGCTCACACAATTGTACAATATCATGTCTCGCTGGAAAATTATTATGTATAGTCGTCAATTATGTAAACAAATGATGGAAGCTTGATAGCATTGCGAAGCCTCTTCATCATCCGGGTCCATGTGCCATGCACAAAATTATACTCCTTCATTCCTAAATATTGGTCTTTTTACAAATTTCAAGCGGGCATATTTTAGAGTGAAGATTCAGTCATTTTGCAGTATGTGTACTCCCTCCGTTCCTAAATATTCTATTAATTATTTCTAGAGATTTCAACAAGTGACTACATACGAACAAAATGAGAGAATCTACACTCTAAAATATGTATATACATCCGTATGTGCAGTCCATTTGAAATCTCTAAAAGACAAATATTTAGTAGTCACTCGTTGAAATCTCTAGAAAGACAAATATACTCCGGTGTATATTTAGGCGAGGGGTAGTGCACAACGCATGGGAGACTCAGCCCGATCGTTCGCCCATTAATAGTGAGTAATGAGCAGTCAAATCGTAAGCCCACCTTTCCCGTAAGTTGCTCAAAAGAAGCAACCATCAATACGCTCTTCTTTGAATCACTCATACTACTCCATATGTCACTTTGTTTATGGTAGCGCTTAGAAAAAAGAAAAAAAGATCGTGGGACGGCGACTAGCGATCGGCTGAAAAATAGCATTGGTAGTTATAGCACGTCTATTACTAGTAGAGGAATAATGCGTACACACATGCATCAGTGCTTCCACCGGTACACATGCATGCACTTACTCATTCCGTAGTTACATGGAGAGAAAATTGTGGACTTGATTGCGGTTACCACGCCCTAATTGAGCATTAAACCAAACCGTCTAAAGTCTCTCGTGGTGGAAATGCATTGAGAGAAATGCATCATAATGAAGCGCCATATAGCTGTGGCGGAGGGAGGAGTAGTATGAAGGTTCAAAACCAAAATGCAGCATGGCCGATTCGGTCGCACCTCCTCTTGGCATATCAGCGACATGTGGGACAGGAGTGTGAGCAAACCGATCTCAATTAACGGCAAAGGCCAACCCGCCCGTTCCTTGAGAGGCAGGGCGAGAACACGAGCCGGGTTACATGGAGGCAAGATATATTCGAGCATGGTTGGTTGATCGATATCATTCATTACATGTTGCCATGTTGGGCTGCCGTTTTCCGCCCTTCTCGGAATAAGCGTGTACTTTATCGAGATAAAAAAAATAAGAGTACAGCAGCTCCACCATGGGTTCTAGTGATAGTACTACTACGTACTCTGCGCTTTGGCTCTTCGCCTCTTCGTGAAGTTGAACAATGATGGTACTCCGCATGTTGGGTACTACGGTGTATGCCTCGACAATCGACACGAATGGACTGATGCATGTCCACGAGGTAGGTTGCATTAGTCAAAAGCGTAAGAAGCTTCACCTTGTCCTAGCTTCTCCTAGATTCTGCGAGTTGACGGGACACACAAAAGTAGTGCTAGTCCATACTCCCTCCTTTCCGGTTAATATGGCTCAATCGTTTTGCGGGTAAATTTGAGAGCTTTATTCATATATAAGCATTCTTAGGATGATCAGCCAAGACACTGGTCACTAGGCGAGGTACATAAAAAAAGTAGGAAGCAAGGTGTTTCATCAAGCCAGCTCTCGGCCACATTAAAGTGCAGCAAGCACGGTTGTTCTTGACTTGTTTACATGCTGAATAACAAAAAAGAGGAAATATTACAAAGCGCTACTATTTGTAACAGGATATGATCCAGAATTAGCGAGAATTGTGGCGAGTGTTCCATGCATTCAACCTCCATTATCACATAAGAACCCTGAAGATAACCAAATGTGTTGAAGATTGCTTTATCATTTTAAAATTATAATAAAAGTAGAGCGCTCCTCCATCCGGTTCCTAGTACTAGTATAGTACGTTACCTTTATAGACTATATTAGTAAACTTTGCGCTTGGTTGTTAGCCTATTAGGGAGTCGAACAATAGTAGCACTAGTAGTATAGTGTATGTACAATCGACACGAATTAAGCATTTGCCGTCCACTTTGGCGAGGAGAGCTTGCATTAGTCAAAGTTTCTCCTTGTCCTGCGAGCCACCGGCATAAGTAATGCTAGTCCATACTACCTCCTCTCCGGTTAATGGATTAATTTCAAAGGAGATAAATACATTTACATGCATCACTTTGTATATTTGTAAAAATACGGTCGATGGACTTCATATCGCTCATTGTGCTCAATATATATTTTCCGGTGTTTATTGTACGGTCACTAGCTCACCCAGGGCTGAGTATGTGTGCATGCACGTGTAGGTTGAGCACTTAGCGTGACCGTGTATTCCGTCGTGTGCTCGGACATGCATGCATTAAGCGTCAGCGTTTTTAAATCCATATGCGTGTGACTATTGCATACACTTAGAGTGCGTGTAGGGGCCACTAAAGGCGATCAAATCACCACGATAAATCCGTCATTGTGTTTGTGTCTCACCCTCCTCCGGCTCGACCCCACAGTCGCTCGGCGCCACTCACCGCAAACCGAGTATCGATAACTTTCCGCGCTTGTGATGGATCGCGTGGAGTACTACTAGCACTCTTGGAAGAGATTGATGAGTTGGGGAGGACAACTAAGCTGTATACGGACTCCCAAAACTTTTTATGCATGTTGTAGCGGCTATTGCGACCTTTGAGCAGCGGGCGACCGGCGTGCACCGAGAGCGGCAGGCGGCGCTCTCTCGGCGGCGTGCGCTTCAATGTCGCGCCCGATGAGAGTCGCGACCCTCGGCGGGCATGAATGCAGCGACCGTTCGAGAGGAAGCACGCGCGGGTGATGAAGAGGTTCGGGTTGGTGGGACGGCCGTGGCATGATGGGACGTCGCAAACAAGAGATGATGTATGTTAATATTGCTGCGTATATAATTAACAAAGTAAATAATGTGCGATTGGACAAATATGATTGGAGATGGAGATGGAAATGGAATTTTACGTAAACACGGATATGCATGTCTATGTCTATGTGTGTGTGCACGGCGACTCGCGACACAGGCGGGGCGTGTTTTTTATCGAGTTTTCTTTCTTGATGCGTTAGAAAATCAGTTTGTCAATTCACATCTAGATGTCATTTAAGTATATCACATCTAAGCTCCCACAAGTATATAATGTAGCAACAAAACAAAAAAACTAGGACAAAAAATAGACCACAAGCAGTGGACATCAACTTAGATGTGACATAACTATGTCACATCTAGATAATCTAGATAGACCCTTAAAATTGTCCGCTTGACTTTTCTTTTTTTCGAGAAACGCGTGTATTCTATTTAAAACCACTGCTATGGAGATTTTTTACTCCATTATAGCCTCTTGTTTGATAGAGTTTCTTGCGTCTCGCTCTCTCACCCTCTCCATATCAAAACAAGATGGCGGTGTCCATCTATCTCTCTCCTCACCGGTGGTCACAGATCGGCGAATCCCGTCCGCTGCGGGAGGTGAGGTGCGGCGTTGGCGTTATCAGCGTCGGCGGCAAGAGCGGCTGCGTCCTCTCGAGCCCGGCGCTGGCGGCGGTGAAGATCCTCCGTGCCCTTGTTAGCTACCGTCGTGTGGGCAGATCCGCTTGCCCGCCCTAACAACATCTCGCCCACAGGTATAACTTCTTGTCTTGGTCCAGCTCCCGAGTTGCTTTGCGTGCGTTTTCTTCTATCGACTACTCCCCAGCTCCCCATGCATAGTAGCTAGGGTTAAATCGGCTGGTCCAACATCACCTACTAAATTATTTATATTCGGTGGAGGTATACATGTTGTTTCGACAAAAGTACATGGTGGTTGTGCGGTCATTGTCCATATGGTGGTAGTACTATCACTGGTTAAATGAAGAAATGCTTTTTTCTCGGGTATCCTGGTTTAGTTCCCATCAAGATATAATTATGATGCTTCTATTTGTTGGTGTACTTTTCATTAACCCTTTTTATATTTTTGGAAACAGCGATCGTGTCTCCATACCGGGCATGTCTTCCTCAATTTTAGTGGAACTGCACAAAATTGGATGGCCATTGTTGTTCCGCCTCTCTTTGTCCTCGCCACATGGTTCTTCCTTCCTCGAGCTTGATTCTTGAGAGAAGAAACAGACCACGGTGATTTGTCGAACTTCATGGTGCCTCACCCAAACTTGATGCCAAATGGATGATGCATCACCACGATGACCTATCGATGCTCATGGTTGCGCCTCATGGTTGCGTCGGTGGTGGTGATCGATTTTCAATGAAAAAAACTTTCTTCCATCAATGCTCTTTGCATCAGCATTTGGTTCCGAAGGCGCAGTGGTCCTCTTGTTGGCAGGTTTTTTAACAACCTTGGTCTTGGGACGAGGCTTCTTGGCCGGTTTTTCCTGTGGCTTCTTCTTCCAGAACGGATCATCACCCTGTCAAATATGGACAAAACTTTAAGAGAATATTTCAAAGGAGCAAGTTAAAACAAAAAGAGTTGTGATTCTTATGGTTGGCGGTTTATTGGAAAGACATAAAGTACTTAACCCAGTCTGGCTACAGACAGCTTCTGATTCATTCAGAATTTTCTTGACAGACTCAGTAACTTCAGCCTTTATTAGCTGAATATCAACATGTCGCTGAGGATCTTTCAAACTCCCTGTATACCCACACATCAAACCGGAGTGCTGGCTTAAGGGCAGAATGCTCCAGGTTATCCAACAGCGAGCAAAATCAACACCTGTTAAACCGTTTGCCATAAAGGCTCTGAGCTTTGACAATTGTGGAGTGTAGTTGGACCTTTCCTTTGTAGTTAACCTCTGAGGAAATGGATGTGTATTGCTAAGACGGTGAGGACGGTAACCCGGCAGAGGATTTTCATCAGTTGGAGATGTGTCTTTGCAATAAAACCAAGTCTGATTCCAGTCCTTGGGGTGACCGTGAAGCTTGGCGTGAGGGAAGCTGACATCTTTCCTCTTTTGAATCGCCATTCCACCAAGCTCAGTGTTGGGTCCGTCTGTGAACTCTGTGCAACGGTTTAAGTAGAAGAAATCCCTAAACAGTTCAACTGTGGGCTCCTCTTGAAGATAAGCCTCGCAAAATACTTGAAAATGGCAAACATTAGACACAGAGTTTGGGCCAATGTCCCGAGGGTGGAGTTGGAAGCTAGCAAGTACATCGCAGAAGAAATTTGAACCAGGAGGGCTAAACCCTCGGCTCAGGTGATCAACAAACATGATTACTTCTCCGTCCTTGGGCTTAGGAGGATTTTCTGGACCGGGGACCCTCCACTGGATAACTTCTCTCTTCGCTAAAGCGCCGATTGCAACACATCCTTTTAGTTGCGATTCCGTCGCCCGGGAAGGAACCCAGTTACATTCATAAACGTGTTTGGCCATTTCAATGGAAAGCTGAAACATGGTTATTGCCGGTTGAAGATTTATGATAGACAAATATAAAGCGGTGCAAGATCATAAGCAGAAACAAAGGCATATACACATTGGTAAACCGGAGTTTGACATTTGTTAAAACAGAGTCTGATATTGGAGGAGTTACAAAGAAAAATGTCTTGGCGGTTTAAGAGGGGACTAATGGTACCCACCGGATTATCATTTTCTACAAAAATAAACCGCCGCTATTAGAATGAAAGGTATGGATCTAAAGTAACTAAGCAAGGGGAAAAACAGTTTTTACAGACTGGTATGATAAATTCAGATCTGCGGCATGTCAGAAAATCAAAATATACTTAGACCTAAAATACACGTGTTTCTACAGTTCATCAGATTCAGATGGTATTCTTTCTATACAAAGGGGATGCTATAATGAGGAAAAAGGGGATTATGGTTACGGCCGCACAAGAAATATCAGATCTAAACTAGCCATTTATGATACTAAGAAGAACAGGGAAGAACGGCGCTGAAGCTTCAATGAACTCCGATGAACACTCAAACCCTAAAGTTGGATCCAGAGTAAAGAAAAGGAGAAACTTACCAATGCTGATGGAACAGCGGAGGAGCGCCGTGTTTCTCTGGTACGATCATGTTGACGCAGCGGCCGTTGTTGAAGCAGATGTGAAGGTCGACGACGGCAGCAGAGCTCGAACGTTCGGTTTGCGCGAGGAAGATGATGATGTGAAGAGGCACGATGGGGAAAAAGAGAAAATGACCCTTGGCCTTATTTATAAAGTGAATGGATAAGTGACAGGCGAGAGAATCGAGGAGCCCAAAATTTGGATACGTGACAAAGTTGTCGCCTCGATTGTCGGAGGCTCGTTAATGAAGGTGAGATATATGCAATCTTTAATAACAGGTGACGTCATAGAGGTTTTTCATGGTCCAGAAAGATGACGTCATCGCGGTTTACAAGATTTACGCGAAGGCAATTAAAGAAGAATTTTTCTCAAGTGTTGAAGATTGACATGAACCAGTTCAAATCAATTTGGGGCCTAATGTTGGGGATATCACTACTAGGTGTAAACCGGCCAGGAGAGGCCGGGTTATCCCCATGATGAGTTATTATCTTTGAAGCCCATGAAGACAAAGACGGCGGCACTTTATGAAGGCCCAGGGCCCAAAGGCGGATTAAGGCCTGTAGACATAAACCGACATTGATATGTAACTTGTGTTGTAAGATAGGAAGAGTAGAGACTTGGTCGGACACGTTTATGAGCCGGCCTCGGGATCCTGTGAACCGACGGGCGTCAACCCATGTATATAAGGGGACGACCCGGCGGCGGTTTAGGGACAACAAACAACAACTCGAAAACCAGGCATAGCGGATTCGCTCCCTGGTCATCGAAACCCTAGCAATTCCACAACAACTGGATCGTAGGATTTTACCTTCACCGCAAGGGGCCGAACCAGTATAAAATCCCTACATCCTTTGTCCGCTTTAACCCCTTTAAGCTAACCCGTCGCGATGGCTCCACGACTAAGTCCTTTCTCTAGGACATCTGCCGTGACAAAAACACGACACCTCCGACGAACAGAACCCCGTTTTTACCGTGGCCGGTCGAACACAAGGTCGTTTCCTCCGTTAGCGATGCGCGGGCCTCGTTCCATCGGCTGTTCCGTCCAAGCGGTTGGCTCTGATGACCAACGCGTTCCGTTGCCTCCCGGCGAACACGGCGCATTCCGTTGCCTCCCCATGAACCACGGCGGCGATGCGGTTTCTCCGTTCCGACCCAGCCATGTACGAGCCCTGGCGTGCGTATCGCGTGAGTAGGCGTTGAGTCCCGGCCCGTATGTGCGTGCGTGGCTGTATTTACTTTCTTGCACCCTGGCGTTATGCGTACATGTACATGCTACGGCGCGCCTCTACTACGACGCGTCGGCGCCTCTACTCGACGCGTCGCGGCGCTTCTCGTCGACCGGTATATGCGTACATGTTCGCGACCGAGAATGACAACGCTTCGTGCGCTTGACTAGGTGGGTCTGTTGTCAGGCAGTTCCTTCCGTGCGAAGATGTAGCTGGTGGGTCCCACCAGTCAGGGGGCGAATCATTTTTTTGCCCGTAATATGGATGCACTTCCTTGCGTGCAAAGATATAGCTGGTTGGTCCCAGCAGTCAGGGGGTGCTACCACTTGAGCATGCGTTGGTTTTCCCTTGAAGAGGAAAGGGTGATGCAGCAAAGCAGTGTAAGTATTTCCCTCAGTTTTTGAGAACCAAGGTATCAAGCCTGTAGGAGGCCACACGCAAGTCCCTCGTA
This sequence comes from Aegilops longissima, assembly GCA_021605205.1. NCBI lineage: Eukaryota > Viridiplantae > Streptophyta > Magnoliopsida > Poales > Poaceae > Aegilops > Aegilops longissima. The sequence goes on from JAHIAM010000526.1 coordinate 50,901, forward strand.
CCTACACAAACAGATAAGATCCTTGCAACCAACGCGATAAAGGGGTTGTCAATCCCTTCATGGCCACTTGCAAAAGTGAGATATGATAGAGATGATAATATTTTTGGTATTTTTATGATAAAGATTGAAAGTAAAGATTGCAAAGTAAAAATAGATTGTAAACTTATATGATGGAAAATAGACCCGGGGGCCATAGGTTTCACTAGTGGCTTCTCTCAAGATAGCATAAGTATTACGGTGGGTGAACAAATTACTGTCGAGCAATTGATAGAAAAGTGCATAATTATGAGAATATCTAGGCATGATCATGTATATAGGCATCATGTCCGTGACAAGTAGAACGACTCCTGCCTGCATCTACTACTATTACTCCACACATCGACCGGTATCCAACATGCATCTAGAGTATTAAGTTCATAAGAGCGGAGTAACGCATTAGGCAAGATGACATGATGTAGAGGGATAAACTCAAGCAATATGATATAAACCCCATCTTTTTACCATTGATGGCAACAATACAATACGTGCCGTTTCCCCTGCTGTCACTGGGATCGAGCAACGCAAAATTGAACCCAAAGCTAAGCACTTCTCCCATTGTAAGAAAGATCAATCTAGTAGGCCGAACCAAACTGATAATTCGAAGAGACTTGCAAAGATAACCAATCATACATAAAAGAATTCAGAGAAGATTCAAATATTGTTCATAGATAATCTTGATCATAAACCCACAATTCATCGGATCTCGACAAACACACCATAAAAGAGTTATATCGAATAGATCTCCAAGAAGATCGAGGAGAACTTTGTATTGAGATCAAAGAGAGAAGAAGCCATCTAGCTAATAACTATGGACCCGAAGGTCTGTGGTAAACTACTCACACATCATCGGAGAGGCTATGGTGTTGATGTAGTAGCCCTCCGTGATCGATTCCCCCTCCGGCGGAGCGCCTGATAAGGCCCCAAGATGGGATCTCACGGGTACAGAAGGTTGCGGCGGTGGAAATAGGGTTTCATGGTGCTCCTGGTTGGTTTCGGGGTACGTAGGTATATATTGGAGGAAGAAGTAGGTCGGTGGAGCCAAGAGGGTCCCACGAGGGTGGGGGGCGCGCCCAGGGGGCAGGCGCGCCTCCCTGCCTCGTGGCCTCCTCGGTTGTTTCTTGACGTCCAGTCCAAGTCCTCTGGATCACGTTTGTTCCAAAAATCACGCTCCCGAAGGTTTCATTCCATTTGGACTCCGTTTGATATTCCTTTTCTGCAAAACACTGAAATAGGCAAAAAAAAAACAATTTGCATTGGGCCTTGGGTTAATAAGTTAGTCCCAAAAATAATATAAAAGTGTATAGTAAAGCCCATTAAACATCCAAAACGGATAATATAATAGCATGGAACAATAAAAAAATTATAGATACGTTGGAGACGTATTAGACACCCCCTGTGTTGCCCCACCATGGCAGCCCGCGCGGATGCACGCAAGGCCACCAACGTTGCCCTTCCGCCAGCAAGGTGACAAAAAACTGACCACCGCCATCAACTAGAAGGTCACCGGAACTGTCCACCGCGTCGCCAAAGTCCAGCCAGCAGAGCCAGCTAGAACCTAGCCAGCACACCCACCAGGACCACCGCTGATGCGCCGCCACCCCCACCAGCCGAGCATCGAGGCAGAGCCAGACGCCCGCAACCCATGTCACACAAGACCAACACCCCTGGATGGAATGGTCCTGGAGCAGCTGGCGCCGCATTGGCGTAACCGCCATCCACCCAACATGCACCAACATCACCCGCCGGAGCACGGCAACAGCAAGACCAGATCATGACTCCAGCCCGCGCCCCTGCCTCTATCGACCCAGCAAGGCCGCCAGCCACCTCCCGTGTCGCACACAGCTAGCCCAGAGCCAGATCAGGCCAGGGATCTGCGCACACGAACGAGAAGCAGGCCGATACATCATCGTTGAAGCATCCCATTGTTGTCATCCCTCGCGCCTGTTTCCACGCTGGAGGGCCTCGTGCCAGCCCGAGCCATCGTCACACACCAGCAACACGCAACGCTACGGGGATCCAGAGCCCCGCCTATGCTTACGTCGACCAGGCTTTGTCTGGCGGCTCCTCATGGCAGGGGGGAGCTGGGGAGGGAGGTGGGAGGCGACTGCCGCTAGGGTTTGCCCTCGGTCGCCCCCGCTGTAACTCCTTGTCTCACTTCACTCTTTGGTCCTTGGCTCCAAATCCCCACAAGCAAAACGTGCCGCCATGATCTTCAACCAAACCGTAGATAGCGTTGTGTGTTGTATCTACAACTGTTGGATCAATCCGGTTCAACACCACAAAGCATCACCAACCTTGTCGCATCCCGTCCCGTCACGGCACATGGTTTGCATTCTACTCAGGTCTAACAAGACTCGAGTTGTTTCGTGCCCATCGCCATCGACCTCATTTATAACATCCCCTCTTCAATTGGCCTCAACAATGCGAAGTGGACGCCAAAGGCTCTCTCCATTCTATGAAATTTTTTTGACCTCATCTGGGGCATCCCCTCTCTGGTTGGCCTCGACAACGAGATTTGGTCGCAGGTGGATCTTCCCATTCTACCAAAATATTTGAGACTCAAAGAACACTTGGATCTTCTGCAAAAGTAACTCCAACCCGCTGGCCTCACCGCTAGGAAAATAATCAGCGACTTCACCCTTTGGTCCTTTATTAGATTCAAATATCCAAGTGTTGAAATATATTGCCCGCCTCCCTCCATCAGTTCGGACTTTTGGAGCAACTGGCTGAAGGATGAATTCAATACGGTATCGGAGCCAAGAGGTCTTGAGTTCAAGACCCTGCCAACGCAGTATTAAATAAAATGATTCTGCGACCTACATCGATCCCACGTCTAAGGACTAAAATATCCAAGACGTGAGAGGGAGTGTTGAAATATATTGCCCGCCTCCCTCCATCAGTTCGGACTTTTGGAGCAACTGGCTGGAGCATGAATTCAATACCAAGGTCTCCACCACCTTGTCTCGGCGCCAATGCCTCTCACGCACAAATTTCTGAGTGTGTGCTCCTCGAAGATTGCCTCTACTCCAAAAGCAATCTCTTCCAAAATAACATCACCTCCGCTAACTCCTGCCCTAGTTTCCGGGATGTGATGCACATGTTCATCCACTGCCCGCATGCTACTCAGGTTTGCCAAGAGTTGGGCCTTTCGAAGCCCACCGCAATGGACCTCATCTGGGACATCTGCTCTCCAGTTGGCCTCGTCAATGACATTTGGCGGCACTTCCATTATATGGAAGATTTGGGACTCAAGGAAAGCTTCATCTTGTCTTCCGCAATGAAGACCAGACCGCTGACCTCACCATTATTACGAATATTGTGAGCGAATTCACTCTTTGGTCCTTTAGATTCAAATATCCTTCTCAGAAGGTAGTCGCCTTTTCTTTGTGTCAATACCTCCCCCACGCTCAAAATTCTAGGTGTCTGCTCTTTATAGATTGCTCCAGCTCAAAAGCAATCTCTTCCACAAGAACATCACCACCAATAGCTCTTGCGCCAGCTGCGAGCATGCTACTCAAGTAGTGTGTTGCATCTACAACCGTCAGATCAATTCGGTTCAACACTCTAAAGCATCACCAACCTTGTCGCGTCGCATCCCAGCTCGTAGCACCATCGAAGGATGCGCTGCACATGGTTCACATGCTACTCCGGTCACACATCTGGGACACCCCCTCTCCAATTGACCTCGACAACGGAATCTGGCAACCAAAGGCTCTCTCCGCTTTCTGGAAGATTTTTGACCTCATCTAGGGTAGCCCCTCTCTAGCCTCATTGATGACCCACAAGTATATGGGATCAATTGTAGCCTTTTCGATAAGTTGAGTCAAACCTAACGAGGAGCATAAGGAAATGACAAGTGGTTTTCAGCAAGGTAATGTCTGCAAGTGCAGAAATTGTAAGTAACAGGGGTAGTTTGATAGCAAGATAATTTGTAACGAGCAAGTAGCGGTGATAGTAACAAAAGTGCAGCAAGATAGCCCAATCGTCTTGAGGCAAAGGACAGGCCAAAACGGCCTCTTATAATAAGCAAAGCGTTCTTGAGGATACACAGGAATTTCATCTAGTCACTTTCATCATGTTGGTGTGATTCGTGTTCGCTACTTTGATAATTTGATATGTGGGTGGACCGGTGCTTAGGTGTTGTTCTTACTTGAAAAAACCTCCTACTTATGATTAACCCCCTCGCAAGCATCCGCAACTACCAGAAAAGTATTAAGAATACATTCTAACCATTGCATTAAACTTTTGGATCCAATCGGTCCCTTACGGAATAGCGCTTAAACTAGGGTTTAAGCTTCTGTCACTCTCGCAACCCGTCATCTAATAACTACTCCACAATGCATTCCCTTAGGCCCAAATATGGTGAAGTGTCATGTATTCGATTTTCACATGACACCACTAAGGGAATCACAACATACATACTATCAAAACATCGAACACATATCAAGTTCACATGATTACTTGCAACACGATTTCTCCCGTGACCTCAAGAACAAAATTAACTACTCACAAATAATAATCATGCTCAAGATCAGATGGGTATTAAATAGCATATTGGATATGAACATATAATCTTCCACCAAATAAACCATACAGTAATCAACTACAAGATGTAATCAACACTACTAGTCACCCCAAGCACCAATCTATAGTTCCGATACACAGATTGAACACAAGAGATGAACTAGGGTTTGAAAGAAGATTGACACAAACAAAAAAAAAGAATCGAAAACTAACCGGAGGCGGTGGATTGGCGCGGCTATACAGCTCGTTGCCAAACCGCCAGCTCCCCTCGACGAGCTTGTAGTCGAAAAAGTAGTTGACAAGCCGGACGAGCTCCATGTCCGGCAGCACGTTGGTGGACATGCGGCACGGGTCCCAGCGGACGCTCATGCTGCTGATCAGGTGAGGCCAGGCCTAAAGAGGCAGCACCCGGCGTTCGTCGAAGGCGGCCAGCAGGTCCGAAGCTTTGAGGCTCTCCGACTCTTTTATCTCTTGGAGCCGGGTGAGATCGGTGGCGATGGCGGCCGACAGCGTCTTCTACCGGTTTTTCAAGTTGCTCTGGGGCTCGAGCGGCGGGCCGGCTGGGTAAGCTGGAAGGTTGACGTAGTCTCGCAACTCGTGGATGTTCCGGACGTAGAAGTATGATTTCTGCCAGCGTTTGGCCGACTCCAGTAGAGCGAGGGCCGGGAAGCAGACCCTGGATCCGGTGCGCCGCTGTAACACCCCGGATACAACTTTCCATATTCGTAACTCCGACTCTTGCCCTTTCCGGAGATGTGATTTATTATTTCCTTCGTGGTTGGGTTTTGTCTGTTGTTTTGCATTTTGTTCTTGTTGTGCATCTCATCTCATGTCATCATCTACATTTCATCCGCATGTTTTTCAAAACTTGCATCCGGTCGTGTTCCGTCAGTTCTCTCCGTTGTCCGTTCCGAGCCCCGATACACTTGCAGCGCTGCACCTCCAAATATTATTTTATTAGTGGCATAATAATGTTCTCGAATGGGTTACAACTTGTCATGCGGTCTTATTATAGTGTAGACAGGTCACCGCCAAGTTTTCGTCGATTCGAGTTCGTCGATAGCCCAACCGTTAAACATAGCGGCACCGTTGCGGCACCTTCGCCGGACGTTTTGGTCTCCGGAAACAGATTGCCGGGCTGCATTTCTCCTCTCTCTCCTATCAGTCCAAACCTCTCTCGACAAAGGCATCGAACCCTCACGCGTCGTCAAAACCTCCCCGAACCCGACCCGGCGATCGTTACTGTTGTGTCCGGATCATCCCCAAACGTCTATAAAACATCTCCGTTTTGTTTATTGGACTCCCTAACCTATTTATCTCGACCGTTTGATTTCGATCAGATGATCCAATCCCCCTCTCTTCCTTATATATACAGACTTCCTTGTCCATTTTTAGACCAAACCCTAAAAATTAGGGATCATGTCCCATCCATCCTGTCCTCCGCCGCCACTTTCTTCATCGGGATCCCTCACCGATCTCCCTCGATCCCCGCCCGCACCCGCTCGCAGCCAGCCGCCCGCGCTTCTGGCGCCGCATTTCGCCCTCCTGGGCCGATCCCGATGGGATCGGGAGCGTCGCCGGCCCTGCGCCCCACGAGCCCGAGGCCGCCTGAGCACTGCCGGATCTCCGCCGTCGGTGAGCTGCGCGCCGCCCCCGTCCGGTTTCCTCCTCTCTCTCTGACTCCGTTCCCCTCCTCACCTCGTCCGCCGAGCACCGTCCTGCCGCGCCGGCCGGCGAGCCGTGCTCCTCGCCTCACCTTGCCTCGTCCCCAACCGCCACGAACTGCCGCGCCGCCCCTCCGCGACAAACTCCGCCACCGCTCCATCTTCAGGCGCTCGAGCACGAGCTCGCCCGCGCCTCGTCTTCCTCCTCGTCGCGCGGGTCCAGGAGGCGCGCCGCGCAGCCGGACGCCGCGTTGACCTCGCCCCTCCTCCAGCAGCGTCGCCCGCCCTGACCCGGCCTGGAGTCGCCGTCCTCGGCTGTTCTCCCTGCCGTCTCCGGCACCGCGCCCGAACCTGCCCAACCACCCGAGCCGCCTCGAGCTCCCCTCGCCTCCACCTCGCCGTCTGCGCCCTTCCCCGCCCCAGATCCGGCTGGAACCGCCTCCTCTTCCAGCCACGGCCACCTCATGGATCTCTGCCCGCGTCAGCAGAGCCCCTCGCCGTCGTCCTCCTGCTCGGGAACGAGCACGGCGCCACCGCCCTCGCTTGAGCTCCTGGCTCTGATCGCGCGTGGCCTCTTCGCCTTGGGCCGCTTCTGCTGTACCGGCCAAGGCCCAGCGCCCCCTCCCGGCCTCACCTCCTCCACCGGCTGGCCCATGAGGCCTGGTGAGCAGCCCCGCCCCTGTGCATTCTTGGGCCAGCTTCAGATTCAGCCCGATGTTGGTTTTTTTCATACGCTGCGACTTTAGCTAATTTTTCAGGGAATTACAGATTTACAGAAAACCCCCTAGACTTCATGCATTTAATAACTCATCAACCGTGCATCGGATTAAAATGGTTTAAACATGTAAATTGCTTAGAATTTCGTGTAGATTAATTATATGCCATTTTCATCCATGTTTAAAATGTTTAACTTGAAGTTTGTTTAAATTTGCTAATATGCCAAGTTAAAATGCTTTATTTCATAACTAAATAACCGTAACTCGGAATTAAATGTTCTTTATATGTAAATGGGGTGGAAAAATGCCTAGTTTAACATGGTGCAGCTTATTTTCCTGTTTAACAACTTTGAATTATGTTTTAGGACAGAACAGTACCGAATCTAAAATATTGCTCATTAGGATTTTCCGGAATTGTTGTTTCTTATTTCCGGCCTCATTTAAACTTGCCTAAATAGCTAGTTTAATTATGCTCCACCTCGTGCCATGTTTAACAACATTTAATATTGTTGAGTACCTAACCGAGAGAGAACTAATTAAGTGTTGTGGTGTTCCGTCAATATGCAACTCGTTGCATATTGGGCTCCATTTAACTTGTAGTTTTGTTTGTGCATATTGCCATGCCATGCATATTTAAACCGGACATGCATCATACTTGATTGTGCATCATGCCATGTTTATGCTTGTGCATTTATCATGTTGTTTGTTTCTTTCCGGTGTTGCTTCTCGGTTCCGGTAATGTTGCGATTGTGAGGATTCGTTCGACTACTTCCGTTCGTTCTTCTTCATGGACTCGTTCTTCTTCCTTATGGATTTCGGCAAGATGACCATACCCTCGAAATCACTTCTATCTTTGCTTGCTAGATGCTCGCTCTTTTGCTATGCCTATGCTACGATGCCTACCACTTGCTATATCATGCCACCCACATTGCCATGTCAAACCTCTAACCATCATTTCCTAGCAAACCGTTGTTTGGCTATGTCACCGCTTTGCTCAGCCCCTCTTATAGCGTTGTTAGTTGCAGGTGAAGTTGAAGTTTGTTCCTTGTTGGAACATGGAGATGTTGTTCCTTGTTGGAACAGGTTTACTTGTTGGGATATCACAATATATCTTATTTAATTAATGCATCTATATACTTGGTAAAGGGTGGAAGGCTCGGCCTTATGCCTGGTGTTTTGTTCCACTCTTGCCGCCCTAGTTTCCGTCATATCGGTGTTGTTCCCGGATTTTGCGTCCCTAACGCGGTCGGGTGATTTATGGGACCCCCTTGACAGTTCGCTTTGAATAAGACTTTTCCAGCAAGGCCCAACATTGGTTTTACATTTGCCTCACCTAGCCTTTTTTCCCTTGGGAGTCGCGATCCCGAGGGTCATCTTTATTTACCCCCGGACAGTGCTTCTCTAAGTGCTGGCCCAACCAGTAGATCATGGGGCCCCTCGTGGCAACTCGAGGTTTGGTTTACTCGAGGATGTCTCATCCGGTGTTGCCTCGAGAACGAGATATGTGCAGCTCCTATCGGGATTGTCGGCGCATCGGGCGGTCTTGCTGGACTTGTTTTATTGCTGTGAAATGTCTTGTAGCCGGATTCGAGACTGATCGGTCTTCCCGGGAGAAGGTCTATTCTTCGTTGATCGCGAGAGCTTATCATGGGCTTGTTGGGACACCCTGCAGGTTTGAACTTTCAAAGCCGTGCCCGCGGTTATGTGGCAGATGGGAATTTGTTAATGTCCGGTTGTAGAAAACCCGAAGTTGATCTTAATTAAAATACACCAACCGCGTGTGTAACTGTGATGGTCTCTTCTCGGCGGAGTCCGGGAAGTGAACACGGTGTTGGAGTTATGCTTGACGTAAGTAGTTTCAGGATCACTTCTTGATCATAGTTGTTCGACCGTGCTTTGCCTCCTCTTCTCGCTCTCTTTTGCGTATGTAGCCACCATATATGCTAGTCGCTGCTGCAGCTCCACCTCACTACCCTGTCCTACCTTTGAGCTTAAATAGTCTTGATCTCGCATGGTGTGAGATTGCTGAGTCCCGTGACTCACGAGATACTTCCAAAACCAGTTTGCGGTGCCGATGAAACCGTGCGGTGATGCACCGAGCTCAAGGAGGAGCTCGATGAAGATCTTGTTCTTTGTGTTGTTTCGCTTCAATTGATCAAGAGTGGAGCCTAGTTGGGACGATCGGGATCTGTGTAGCATTTGGGGTAGTCTTCTTTTATTTTGGTTCCATAGTCGGACCTTGATTGTATCTGTATGATGTAATGTTTTACTCATGTATTGTGTGAAGTGGCGATTGTAAGCCAACTATGTATCTCTTTTCCCTTATGTATTACATGGGTTGTGTGAAGATTACCTCACTTGCGACATTGCTTTCAATGCGGTTATACCTCTAAGTCGTGCTTCGACACGTGGGAGATATAGCCGCATCGAGGGCGTTACAAGTTGGTAATCAGAGCCTTCCCCGACTTAGGAGCCCCCTACTTGATTGTTTGCTGACGTTGTTGAGTCTAGAATGGAAAATGTTTTGAGTCTTAGGATTATATATATCGGAGAGTAGGATTCTTTTTACTCCCCAGTCCCTTCGTCGCTCTGGTGAGGTATCCTGACGTAGAGTTTTGACTTTCCTCTCCCCAAATTTCACTAAAAAAATTTTTTAGGATCACGTGGGTATCTTGGAATCGTTCCGATGGTTTTGTGACGAGAACATTGTTCTTGGTGCCTCGACATTTAGGGGTTGTGGCGGTGTCCCGGGAGTTGAGCTCCGAGGTGTTGTCGCCACAATTTTATCGTTGCGAGCTCGAATACCGAGTTTTGCCGACATCGAAATCTCTTTTGTGCAGTTGTTGGTGAGATAACCCCGATAGCCCAAAGATTGTGGCGAAAAGGGAGTATTGCCATGACTTGTATAACGGATGTTTTTCAAGGTCGAGGTACACGATTTCGGAGTTTTCTTGGTTATGTGTTGACGGATGGATACAATTTGGATCTAGGTATTGTTAGTTTGGGTGATATATTTTGTGTCCCTGTATCCCCAACACCAGATTGCATAACCGAAAGTTTCGGGAGTTTATAGGTGGGAATTCTAGTAGCTTACAGGATATTCTTTCCGACAGATGTATGATTTGAGATTGGGGTTCAAAGTTTAGTGGTCCGCCCATTCACGGTCGATTTACAGTGGTCGCGAGACGTCTTAAAGAATCCTTGGCTATGCTGATTCGGGGACGTCTTGTTTGTCATTCGTGGCGTCCGCTATCGTCGTGTCCGTGTGGGCCCCACCACGAACACTTTGGGCGAAATCTCTATCATGTGTTTGTTCCGGCTCATTCTTGAAGCCAATCCTTTGTTTTTGTTTTGTTTTGTGGTATTCGAGTTGCTTCGAAGTCAAGTGTTGATTCCATACCTTATTCTAAATGGTGTTCTCATATTTCTATGTGAATACTAATCCTTCTTGATCACTGAGCTTGTCATGCTAATTCTTTTCCAACCGGCGTGCTTCTCTTTAAGTGAATCCGATCATTCCAACATTCGCAAGATCAATTCTAAGCTTTTTCTCAACGATGTTCGTTTCATCCGACCCAAGTTGTTTTGATTTCCCGCCCTCCCACCTTTTTTCTTCAAGGACTCAGATTTCTTAATCAAGTATCCATTTTTATTGAGTGAAGTTTCTTCATTCTTTTCCTTTAATGTTTTATCCGGTGATTTCTCATGAAGACGCTAAGGAAGCTTTAACCTTATCATTGTTCCATTCTAATTTTCTTCTCCGTGGACTCAAGTCAAGTTTTCGGTGTTGATCGATTCTTTTCATCATTTCAAATGCTTTCTCATGTCGGTGCATCTGTTAATCATCCACTTCTCGCTATTCAATTGTTCCGGAGTGTTGAAGATATCTCAGAAGATTCTAGTTTCCATTCTCAATTCACTCAAGTTCTTTTGAGGATGCTATCTCATTCAAGCCATTTAACTCTACCGGTGCAATATCTATTTCAAACAATTGTTCAACGGTGGTTCTTTTGAGTGGGCCCTAACCCACAGGCCTTTTCCCAGGATCTTACCTGACTCTTCTAATTTTTCAAGAGCTATTCCCAAATTCTTTGCAAAGTTTGACGTAAGAATGAATTATCATCAGTCAAATGTCTTCTCCAAGATCTTTCAAATTCTTTCATCGTTGGTTCAACCTTTCTAATTTTCATTCCGGAGTACCTCAACAATTCATGGTGATGTTCTCGTCGTCATTCTCGCTTCTTTCTCTTCAAGATTCATGGTTCTAGCTTGATGCCATCCTCTCATAATTTTCTTGATTGTGAGAATTCTTTTCATCCATCCGGAGCAATTCAGGAGTCTTTTCAGTTTGATTCTTCTGAGCCCATCATCTCAGAATTATTCATTCCAGCTTTCAACTCCCGTTCTCCAAATCTTACCGGTGCATCATGCAAATATCCTCTAATCAGTTCATGATCTCTTCGTTCTAATGTATCTAAATTTTGTCAAGCATCTTCATTCGTTTTCCAATTCTTCCCGTTGAATTGTGCTTTCGCTACGTTCATTTTCAATTCTTACGGTGGTTCGTTCAAGAGTTCTCTTCCTTCGTTGTCATATAGACTCATTCGTTCTTTCCAATCCTACCGGTGGTTCGTAGAAGACCTTCCCAAGTTTGCGCCATATCTATCTTAATCCTTTCTACGAGTATAAGTAGTATGCCTAATCCATTGCTTGCCATCAATTTAATTGGTGAAGGATCAGCATAATGTAATTCTTATTCTTGCTTCATCGAGTAAGTTCAATTCCTTATTCCGGAGGATCATCAAAATTCTTGATTTCATTTGTTCATCTTTTCTTTCCGGAGTTCCAACTTTTCTCGGTTATATCATTTCAAAGCTTCATCTTATCACCGCAAGGCTTCACCTTGTGTTTTTCAACTTCTCTTTCTTTCTATCACCCTTTTGTTTACCGGAGTTCATCATGGAGGTTCTACATGGTGCTTCCTCAAGGATTCTTTTCATTCTTCAATTGTTCATCAAGATTTCTCGCGGAGTTAAGATCCGTCAAGCCATACTTCAAAATAAACATGGTGCTCAACACATGTCTTGTTTTGAGGAGTTCAAGTATTCTTCTTCTTGCATTCCGAAGTGCAATTCTTTCTACCTTATCTCGTGAGATGGTGTTATGTCATTCTCGACAATTTGAGTTCGTGTTTCATGATTCACATGTTGTCAAGAATGAGGTATTTTAAATCCATCAATCTCTTCATTGGAGTTATCTTGGGCTATATTTCACCTAAAGCTTCCCCTAAGGGAATTTGCTATTATGGTGCTTATCAATGATCCAAGTTTTCTCCTATTCTCTTAGTGAAAGAAGTTTCTCGTCTCCTTGTTGATATCAATCCAATCGTTTGTTTCCGTTGGTGGCAGAATTTCACCTCATAATGTTGAGATGTTTTCCATAAGCCCACTACAAGCTTATTCATTTCGTTGTTGGTTTTCCAACAACTCCGTTCAATTCTTCTTTGCAAGGGTGCTTTTCCAAGTTCATTTGTGGCAGAAGTTGGCATTTTCTTCTCCATTCCTTTATTCCAATGACCTATCTTCAATTTTTCTTCCGGAGGCATTGTGATGTTGCACTCTTCGACCCATCATCTTCTTTTGTCAAGATCATGTTCTTTTTCTTACTTATCCATTTAACCGGAGTGTCATGTTTTCATTCGAGTTCTCTCATCTTATCAAGTTTTGCCTGCTTCCTCAACCGGAGAGCTGTCTGAAATCTTTCTTACCCATTGTGCCTTTTTTTTTTCAATAGTTCCGGAGGCAGTATGTTGTTGATTTCATCAAGTATCATCCCATCTTCTCAAGTTCATGTTATATTCCTTCCATGTTCAATCGGAGTGCTGCCCGAATTCTTCCTCTCTCATCTTGTTTTAAACGGAGTGGTTTCGAATTCTACCTTGTCCATTAAACTCTTGATTCATGCCTTTTCAACCTTCAAGTTATTGTAATGTTCCTTGTTCCTCTTTTCTAACGGATTGTTTGCAATCTCGTTCATCTTCGTTGTTTTCTTTCTTTCTTTTGCTCAACCTCGCAAGGTTCATGGTTTCACTCGTTTGTCAAAGAAGCAACTTGGTTTACCTCTCATCTTCCTCTTCCTTTTCCCTCCGGTGCCATCCTAGATCTCGGGACGAGATCCTCTCGTAGTGGTGGAGTGTTGTAACACCCCGGATACAACTTTCCATATTCGTAACTCCGACTCTTGCCCTTTCCGGAGATGTGATTTATTATTTCCTTCGTGGTTGGGTTTTGTGCATTGTTTTGCATTTTGTTCTTGTTGTGCATCTCATCTCATGTCATCATCTGCATTTCATCCGCATGTTTTCAAAACTTGCATCCGGTCGTGTTTCGTCCAGTTCTCTCCGTTGTCCGTTCCGAGCCCGATACACTTATGCAGCCAGCTGCACCTCTCGAAATATTATTTTATTAGTGGCATAATAATGTTCTCGGAATGGGTTGCAACTTGTCATGCGGTCTTATTATAGTGTAGACAGGCCGCCTGCCAAGTTTCATCGCATTCGGAGTTCGTCTGATAGCCCAACCGTTAAACATAGCGGTACCGTTGCCGGTACCTTCGTCGGACGTTTTCGGTCTCCGGAAACAGTTGCCGGGCTGCATTTCTCCTCTCTCTCCTATCAGTCCAAACCCTCTCTGCACAGTATCAGAACCCTCGCGCGCGTCCGAAACCTCCCCCGAACCCGACCCGGGCAGTCGATACCGTTGTGTCCGGATCATCCCCAAACGTCTATAAAACATCTCCGTTTTGTTTATTGGACTCCCTAACCTATTTATCTCGACCGTTTGATTTCGATCAGATGATCCAATCCCCCTCTCTTCCTTATATATATAGACTTCCTTGTCCATTTTTAGACCAAACCCTAAAAATTAGGGATCATGTCCCATCCATCCCGTCTCGGCCGCCGCCACTTTCTTCATCGGGATCCCCTCCGATCTCCCTCGATCGCGCTTGCCGCACCCGCTCGCAGCAGCTCGCGCCCTGGCGCTTCGCCTCGCCTCCCGCTCGATCCGATGGGATCGGGAGCGCGTCGCCCGGCCCTGCGTCCCTCGAGCGAGGCCGCGGGAACCTGCGGATCTCCGCCGTCGGTGAGCTGCGCGCCGCCCGTCCGGTTTCTCTCTCTCGACTCCGTTCCCCTCCTCACCTCGTCGCGAGCACCGTCTGCCGCCCGGCAGCGAGCCGTGCTCCTCGCCTCACCTTGCCTCGTCCCCAACCGCCACGAACTGCCGCGCCGCCCCCGCGACAAACTCCGCCCGCGCGCATTCTTGGCCTTTCGCACGAGGCTTCGCCAGCGCCTCGTCTTCCTCCTCGTCGCGCGGGTCCGGAGGAGGCGCGCCACGCAGCCGGACGCGTTGACCGCGCCTCCTCCGGCAGCGTCGCCGCCCGACCGGCCTGAGTCGCCGTCCTCGGCTGTTCTCCCTGCCGTCTCCGGCACCAGCGCCCGAACCTGCCCAACCACCCGAGCACGCCTCGAGCTCCCTCGCCTCCACCTCGCGCTCTGCGCCTTCCCGCCCAGATCCGGCTGGAACGCCTCCTCTTCCAGCCACGGCCACTCGCGGGATCTCCTGCCAGCGTCGCTTGAGCCCCTCGCCGTCGTCCTCTGCTCGAAGAGCACGGCGCGCTCACCGCCCCTCCTTGGCGCTCCAGGGCTGCATCGCGTGGCCTCTTCGCCTTGGGCCGCCCGATGTCTGGCCAAGGCCCGGCCCTCCCGGCCTCACCTCCTCCACCGGCTGGCCCATGAGGCCTGGTGAGCAGCCCGCCCCAGGCATTCTTGGGCCAGCTTCAGATTCAGCCCGATGTTGGTTTTTTTCATACGCTGCGACTTTAGCTAATTTTTCAGGGAATTACAGATTTACAGAAAACCCCCTAGACTTCATGCATTTAATAACTCATCAACCGTGCATCGGATTAAAATGGTTTAAACATGTAAATTGCTTAGAATTTCGTGTAGATTAATTATATGCCATTTTGATCCATGTTTAAAATGTTTAACTTGAAGTTTGTTTAAATTTGCTAATATGCCAAGTTAAAATGCTTTATTTCATAACTAAATAACCGTAACTCGGAATTAAATGTTCTTTATATGTAAATGGGGTGGAAAAATGCCTAGTTTAACATGGTGCAGCTTATTTTCCTGTTTAACAACTTTGAAATATGTTTTAGGACAGAAAAGTACCGAATCTAAAATATTGCTCATGAGGATTTTCCGGAATTGTTGTTTCTTATTTCCGGCCTCATTTAAACTTGCCTAAATAGCTAGTTTAATTATGCTCCACCTCGTGCCATGTTTAACAACATTTAATA
>JAHIAM010000527.1:0-24252 GCA_021605205.1 Aegilops longissima
TTACTCATAAATGCCAACCCCTTCCGACCTCGAAGATATTCCGGTGTCCGTGATTTCCGGATGTCTTTCGGAAAACTGCGGTGTTCCACGGCGGGGATGTCGAGTTATGATAGATCTTGTTCCGGAACCGTCCCAATTTCTAGAAGACCTTATAAGATGGCACCCCTAGAACTAGCGAACTTAAACAACTCGATGAGTCCTTGCAAAGGTTTCATCCGTCCTAGTTCATCTCCATGGGCTTGCCCGTCCTCTTCGTCAAGAAGAAGGATGGAGCGGATCGGATGGTTGTGGATTACCGACCTGTCAATTTGGTCACTATCAAGAACAAGTATCCGCTCCCGGGATCAACGATCGTATGATCAGCTCGCTGGATCCTCGATCTTTTCAAGATGGATTTGAGGTTGGGCTACCATCAAATCAAAATCAAACGAGGGACATTCCTAAAGCGGCCTTTGTTACTCGTTATGGCCAATCGAGTACACCGTCATGTCCCGGATTAACCAATGCTCCAGCCACCTTCTCTCGGTTAATGAACTCAATCTTCATGGAGTATTTGGATAAATTAGGTGGTATACCTCGATGATATACTCATCTACTCAAGAATGAGGAAGAACATGCGAACATCTAAGGCTAGTATTGATGAAACTTGAGAGCACCGCCTTTATGCCAAATTCTCTAAGTGTGAATTCGGTTGCAGTGACCTATCTAGGCCATGTAATCTCGGTAAGGGCATTCTGTCAATCCGGCGAGTTCAAGCCGTCCTTTTGGACTCCACCTGAATCGGTCAAGCAAGTTCGGAGTTTCCTCGGTTTAGCGAGCTATTGCGCCGCTTAAGAAATTTCTCTAAAGTTGCTAAACCTCTAACGAACTCCTCAAGAAAGATAAGAAGTTGAATGGGCCACGTCTGAGTTCAGCTTTGGAGGCGAAAAGGGCGACATCTGCTCCGTACTTGTTCCACCAGATTTTCTAAGGACTTTATTATCTATTCGGCCCTCGCGACAAGGACTAGGTTGCATACTCATGCAAGATCGTCATGTGATTGCCTCGCTTCTCGCGATTCGTCCACATGAGGATAACTATCCCACACGATCTAGAGCTTGCAGCGATGGTTCATGCACTCAAAACCTGGCGACATTACCTTCTTGGTAATCGTTGCGAAATCTAACTGATCACCAAAGTCTGAAATACATCTTCACCCAACGATTTGAATCTCGAGGCAAGGCGTTGGGTCGATTGATCGATTACGACTTAGGAATATCTTACACCCGGCAAAGCCAATGTCATGGTGGCGCACTAAGTGTAAATCTTATTGTAACAATCTGATGTTACAACAAAGTCAACCATTTCTCCACGAGGAATTTACGTAAGCTTAATCTTCACATTGTTCCTCGAGTTCCTTTCCCCACAGTGGCGAAACCTAACCTACGGATCGAATCATAGCTGCTCGCGATATGATAGAGGATATCTCGGATCAAGGAGAACATTTCTAGCGGACTGCTAAGTGTTTCTCCATAGATGAGCAGTGTTGTCTTCTTTGAGAACCTGTGGTTCCCGAAACAACCTTCGACAATTGATCCTTAAAAGCTCATGATCTCCTCTCACCATTCATCCGGTAGTACTAAAATGTATCAAGACCTCGCCCGAGTTTTGGTGGACTAGGATGAAGAAAAACTCAATACATTGCTAATTCGCTCGTTCGAGTTAAGCGAGCATCAACGGCCTCTTTGGTACCCTTCAACCTTTGGAAATTCCTGAATGGAAATGGGATAAAATCGGTATGGATTTCATTACGGGTTTCCCGGACCAAGAGAGGAATAATGCTATCTTCGTTGTCGTCGATCGTCTTTCCAAAGTAGCCCACTTCCTACCGTTGTGAGAGTATAACCGCAGCCAGCTAGCTGATTTGTACATCTCTCGAATAGTGTCTCTTCATGGTGTTCCATTGGAGATTAACTCAGATGGAAGTCTCTTCACCTCTCGATTTTGGAAAGTTTCCAAAATGCTATGAACTCGTCTCTCCTTTAGCCCGCATTCCATCCTCAATCAAGTGGTCAAGTAGAGCAGTCAATCAAATCCTAGAGGATATGCTTGAGCTTTCATCTCTTCGGCATGAATTGGGAGAAATGCCTTCCATTCCCGAGTTAAACATAACAATAGTTATCAAGCTAGCGGGCAACTCCTTGAAGTTCTTTATGGGGAAATGTGAGGCCTCTTACGGTGGGAAGCAGGGAAGACAACTCTTTGGCCGGATATGATTGGGAAGCGGAAAAGGAGTTGCGTTATTCGTGGAAATTGAAAACAGCCCAATCTCGTCAAAAGAGCCAATATGACCGCAAGCATAAGCCTATGGCTTATGAAATTGGGAATTACCTTGGGTTACTCCTTTGAAGGAACCCATCGATTGGTTTCAAAAACAAGTTGGCTCCTCGTTACATTGGACCCTTTGCATTCTTGCCAAGCGAGGAATTGCCTACCAATTGGAACTACCTCCGCATCTTTAAGTCCATGATGTCTTCCCGTTTCCCAACTCGGGTTGCTTCTCGGATCCTATCCGTGGAGTGGACCCCAAGGCGATCTCCAAGATAACCTCACCTATCGAGAATATCCCGTTTATTCTTGATCAAGCGGCGTACCACTCGGCGTCGAATATCAAGTTTCTAAAGGTTCAATGGTCAAACCATTCGAGCAAAAGCAACTTGGGAAAGGAGGATCGTCTTGACTTGAGTATCCACCTTTTTAAGCGGATCCTAAATCTGGGGGAGATTCTTTTGAGTGGGGTGAGTTGTCACATCCTAGCTAGACCATGCATTAGTGTGGCATCATGTTTAAATTTCATTTGAATTTGAAATGGGAAGCGAAACCCCGAACCCTTTTGAATCCAACTAGGGTTTACTAAAATTATTTTCAATGAACCAAATGCCCTTAAAATGCTCATCACCTTTGCTTTGGTGAGCCTCCAAAAGTGGTGCACCATTTTCTAGGTCATCCTAAGGTCTTTGAATTAAATCATAAGTATTTGAGTTTGGGCATTTAAAATTATATAAAATATTTCAAATGCCCAAATATTCTAAACAAAATGTTTCATGTTGGAAATAATTCCAACTATGGACCAGGTCAGTTTGGTGATTTTTGAAGCTGTTTAAGTATTTTTAAAAACTCCACAAAGTTGAGAAAAATAGAAAAAGAAAACAGGAAGAAAACTTACAGCGCCTCCTACCGGCCCACTGCTTGGCCCGGCCAGCAGCATTGCTGCTTAGCTCGGCGCGAGCAACCAGTGCTTTCGGCGAGCACCGCATGGGTCCCACCTGCCCGCCTCGCCGCTCCCTCGCCCAGCGGCGTGGACCGTCCTCCCTCTCCCCCGAACCCCTGACACCTCCTCTCCTCCCGCTCCTCTCTCGCTCCCCGCCATGGCCGGCCACCAGCCACCGTCGTGTGTGGCCGCTCCCCGTCCGTGCTCCTCCCCCGTGTCTAGGAGCTCCGCCGTCCTCCTCCCGAGCTAGCCGAGCCCAGGTGCTCGAGTGCCAGTCCACCCACCGACCTGCCCGGGAGTTCGTGCGGAGATCCCCTTCAACACCGCCGTCGCTCGGCCCGTCCCGACCCCAGCGGAGTTTCTCCGAGTTGCCCGTGAGCCCATCTCTCCCCTTCCCTTCCTCTGCTCTCGGTGTGTACAAGGCGAAGATCCCCTGCCCAGGGGCTGGTGCGGCGTGCTCCCGGTCACCTCAACCACCTCTGGTGTCTCCATCCACCCTCCGTGGGGCCTAACCATGCACTCCCGCACCTCCGAACCCTCTAGCCTCGAGTTGCCTTGGCCGAACTCCGGCTGCCGCCTAGGAAATCGCGCGCCGATTCAGCCGACCAACCAAACTCCACGTGCGGTGCTGCTACCCATAGCCACCCCGGCTCGTTTGGTTGCGAATGGCCAAACTCACTTCCGCCAGCGTCGGGCTCGCCGGCTGACTGAGCCGGGGCCGGACTTGACCATGGTGGGCCTGGTTGACTCCTTGAGTAATGGCGGTGGGGCCCACCACGTAACTAATTAGGTTTAGTTTTAATTAAATTTTAGTAAACTAATTACCACGACACCTGGACCCCGATCGGGTTTGACCTGGGCGTCTCCGTTGACCATGGCGTCATCTGACGCATGGGCGACCAATAAATTAATTCTTGGATTTATTCTATTAAAATTCGAATATAGTTCAAACTTAAAAATTCATAACTTTTAATCTGTAACTCCAAATGCAAAGATTTATATATGGAAAATGATCAGAAAAATCCATTCTATCCATTGGTACAGGTTTCATGCATGATAAAACAAGTTAACCTTGCTGTTTAAGCAGAATAAGATATTACACCTTTAGGGCTATTTTAAATGAGCTAGCATTTGAATCTTTGATTCAAATGAGTTCATCCTTTTGTTTAGCTTGCATTAGGCCAACACACATCCATATTGCCATGTCATAGCATGCATCATATTGTTGCATATTGCCATGTGTGTTTATTTGGTTGTCTTTGTGATAGGTTACGCCTCAGGATAATCCGAATATCCCGGAAGGCGGTATCCTACCACCACCCATCCAAAAGCAACCCATTGATCATTCGATACAAACCCATGTTCTTCGCTCTTTTTTGCATTAAGACAGATTCAAACTGTTGTGTCTGGGTAGTTGAACCCCTTCCTTTGCATGACTGTCATTGCCACATAACTAGATGAAACCCACTAGTATGTGTGGAGTTGTTGAGCCATGTTTGTGATTCCTACCATGCTATGCTTGCTAGTTAGAGTTGTGGCCTCATCGGGATGATGGCTGGGTGAAAGGTTGTGTCGGGTTCGAGTGAAAGTGTTGAACACGTTTTGGTAAAGGTATCGATGAGAGCCATGTAGGAGTACATGGTGGGTTGTTTCATTAAGCCGCCCTTAGGCGAGATCTGTGTTTGTGATCCATGAAACAGTTACTACCACGCATTGGGATCTAATTGACCCTCTAAACCTAACCACCCTTGTTCTCGGTCCGGGAGTTGCAAGTAGTTTCGGTGTTTGTAGCATCTTTGGGGCCTTAGCGGACCTTAGGGTGGGTTGTGTTGCGGTAGCAGTGGGAGTGCAAAGTGGTTTGGTATCTGGGAACCCAATTTTGGGGCTGTAAAACCTCGGCGGACTCCTGCGGATGGAACCGAATAGGCGATAAACTGGACTAGGAACTTGAGTGTTTAGGTAGGTTGGGCCGACACCCGTTGGGCTTCCGCTTGAATTGCAGTACATGTCGTTGAGCAGCGGTAAGTGGTGAGCGTGTGTGAAAAGTACACCCTGGGTTTATGATCTATTGAATAGCCGTGTCCCGGAGAAGGACTTTGGGTTGCCTATATCGGTTCATAGACAAGTAAATGGATACTACTAAAGCCTCAAGATAAGTGTGATACGGATGGCCCTCTCGTGGGTTGAGAGGGATCCCGGTGGAGTTTGTGATGGTGATTAGTGGACTGTTGCGACAAATGCTTTTCAAGTGGTTCACGTGGGATAGCAGCCAAGAGTCAAATGGCTTTTAAATAACTCCACCACCTTCTTGAGAATGTGCATGTATGATAGGATTACGTGGTAAGACTTCTGAGTACCTCCGTACTCATGTTTGTAATTAATGTTTTTGGGCGACAACCTGCCCCTCCGATGGGTTTTATGAGACCTTGACATCGGGTGAACTAGCCACCGGGGTGATCCAAAGCTTGTGAAGGGCCTTTGTAGATAGAAAAAAGCTTTCTTTCTTTTAAGTCTATACTCGAGACTAGTTTGCTTCGCATGTGCTTTATGTTTATGACTTGAGTGTTGGGTCATGTGACCCTATCATGGATATGTTATGTATGGCTCCTCGGGCCTCTTAAATAAAGTACTTTGAGTTGTAGAGTTTTGTTGTGATGCCTTTTGTTTACTCATATCGGGCATATTGTTATGATTGAAATGCTTGGTATGAGTGGGATCCACAAACTAGTTGTTTATCCTTGGCAGCCTCTCATTGGGAAATGTAGTCTTGCTTACGGCGATAGTAGTCCCCAGCCCGGTTCACGAGTCCCTAACCCTCTTGGACACTTGCTGGCGGCATGTGTTCCTTTTTCCTATAACTCCCTTGAAAATGTCACGGTGATTTGATTCCTAGCGGCTACAGCCGGGAATGGAGTCCTGTTAGCCCTGCTGCCAATTCATCGTTGATGACCGCATGCTCGATGTGATTCATGTATCTGTCCCCATAGGTTAGCGCCTTTGGGTTCACGACTAGCCATGTCGGGGGTTCTTTGTCATGTGGATGCTAGCGACACTATCATATGGAGCCAAAAGCAAAGCGGTCCGGGCCATGGTAAGCCCTGGGAATACCGTCGTGAGGCCCAAAGTGATAGGGTGTTAGGCTAGGTCGATGTGATTGGAATCGGGGTCTAACGCGTTGGCATCGAGCGGGGCTGCGTGGTTTAAGCCAAACTAGTGATGTTGAGTCTAGAAATGCTTTAGTTATATGTGGGGAATTGATTGTGGGAGGGCGGGTCTTTTACTCCTTTACCTTTGCCCTCCGATCAGTCATCCTCTTCTCATTCTCGTGGGTATAGGACTAGGCTCTCTTCTCTCTTCGGTTCCTGTTACTAATGTAGAACTTATAGGTTGTTTTACATCCTCGTTCAGTTTCTACTAATTTTAGTATGCTATCGTTGAACGGAACCTTGATATGATGTTGTTGAGTGGTTTTGCAATCTGATTATGAATGTCTCAAATCTGTTTTGAGCATTTCAGATGTTATGCTGGTTTTCCTAAATTCTAATGTCTTTGCATTGTGGCTGTGCTTTGGATGGCCACCGTCCCGAACCAAGTGGTTTCGACCCGTTGCATTGATGTGTGTGGTCCGGCAATGTTGTTAGTGATGATGAGCCGGTTACGATGGTATCTGAATATCCGTCGGGAGCAGTTTAGGGATTTTAATCAAAGCCAATATCGTGCGGTCGGATTTATCCATCTTATCCGGAACTCTTGAACGCTCCTTTGTTCTTATGGACTTGGGATCACTATTGGAATGTCCGTGCAAGATGCAGCCTATTCATGATGATATTACAGGCGCCTTTTGGGCAACACCGATTTCCGCCGCATCCCTCCACAGGCGCATGGCTACCTTGAGGTATGTACGGATGCATCCCATGGGACTCACTTCTTCGCACTACTACCGAGATCTTTGGAAGACAAGGACCGTGAAAACCGGGCCTTGCGTATGGACTCTTTAATGCCGTTGATCCTTTGGCTACTCATTCGGTTTACCCGTGCAAGCGGATACATGGACATGGGACTTGTACCTGTGGGGCTGGTTGCCGGACTTTATGGAGTGGCGTGAGGTTGGGCATCACCCCTCCTCGTGGACCTTGCCCCGTTTGTTGGACCACGGCCACATCGAGTCCCTATGGTCCAAGCTCCACAGGATCGTCTTTTCCGGATCATGTTCCCCGAGCTTGGGGGTGATTTCTATGAGGACTACTACGGGCTGTTTGAGTTGTAGTAGTATCCCTAGTATTGTAATAGTTGTATTTCCACCTCTGCGTGACTTGTGGATATGACTTAGTGTGTATCATTTGGAAGTGTAGAAAAATAATGTATAGGAGTTTGGAATGCTTCGATGAGATGTAACGCCTTTCCTTATAGTTGTACTCCGTCGGGCTTGTACTAAACTATGAATGGTGTGTATGACCGTTGGTATATATATTTGGCAATTTTATATTACCATGTCATCGATGAACATCTCTGCATTCCGTGTTATCCATTACATTCCGCCTTCCTTGCTAAATTCTGCCATCCTGGTTTAAACCGTTGTTTTGTTTCCTAGGATGGTCAAACCCATAACAATCCTGCTGCTCCGGAGCAAGGAAAGCCGTGCAGGAATTAAATCTGCCTCAACCGCCATCTTTGGCGAGGTTATCTTTGGAAGGAGCAAATAAGCGTGAGAAATGCCCTCTGGGCGGATTGAGCAAAACACCCCGCCAGCCAAGAAATGATTGGTGTCACTCAATGACTTTCAAGCTGTATCCACGAAGTTCAAATATTCCGTTGAGCCTCTTGGCGGATGATTGGCCTTTGCATCAACCAAAGCTGCGTTCGCCAGCGTGGCTGAAGCGATAAGGTTACTTTTGCGCTTATCATCCGAAGGCCTGTAGCCTTGGTGGGAGAATTATGAGGCTATCGTCCGGTTGGACAAATTACTACTTGGCTGAATTCGGTGCGCCTTCCGTGAGCATCACATCCCGAAGGTCTCATGGATCGGAAAAGGGAGGATTGCAATTTCACCAAGGTAGGGGGTGGATACTTCGGCCGTGAGTTTGGGAATTTGCCGTTATGCTCGAAGAAGTTTCTGGCCAAGAAGCGGCAAGGTTCCAGGACTTAGCCCGAGCTCCGCCGAGATCTTCGTGCGCAGGTGCCCTCTTTTCGAAGCTAGTCAATAAGGCTATCGGTCTGGCGGGCGGTATGATTTTGAGCTTCATAAGCACATCGTGACTCGGTTCCTCATCCTCTGGATCTAAGCGCGGGTTTGGATTCCAATCTTCTCCCACGGGTTCACCCGAGGCCATCCTTTGGGGCCTCGCCCCAACACATATGTTCCCCCAAGACTTATGGAGGCCCGCTGCTAATGCTTCTCCAGCCCCAATATGATAACTTGCTTCAAGTGTGGAAAAGGGGCCCACTCGTGAGTGTCCCGAACAACCCGTCAGTTGGAAATCTTGGCGGGTAAGCCCGGGAAAGGTGCTCTATGCTAAACCAGGCCCTTTCGTGGCCCGTCAATATGTTTCATGAAGAAACCTATGAGGACTAGCGTCGTTCTCGATGCGCTCCTTGTTAATTGTCATCCAATTTTCTTTTTGATCTTTGGAGCATCTCATTCATTTATTTCTAAAGCTATGCTCGGTTGCACAACACCACATTTGACATGCACCCTCCATGGAAATTCAGACCCCCGTTCTAGATGGCAAACCTCTAGAATAAGTCATGGGAATGAAATTCTTGTCGACAATTAGTCTTTCTTGCTTCTCTAATAGCTCTTAAGTCCTCGGACATAAACATCATCTTGGGTATGGTGGATGTCACCCATTAGCTAAGATTGATTGCTCTACTAGAACTTTCAACTCACCCATCCGGGCAAGGCGGTTAATGTTTTAACCGGTGTCGGCGTCACTTTACTCATAAATGCCAACCCCTTCGACCTTGAAGATATTCCGGTGTCCGTGATTTCCCGGATGTCTTTCAAAGAACTGCCGGTGTTCCACCGGAGGATGTGAGTTGTGGATCTTGTTCCGGAACCGTCCCAATTTCTAGAAGACCTTATAAGATGGCACCCCTAGAACTAGCGGACTTAAGAAACAACTCGATGAGTCCTTGCAAAGGGTTTCATCCGTCCTAGTTCATCTCCATGGGCTTGCCCGTCCTCTTTCAAGAAGGGATGGAGCGGATCGGATGGTTGTGGATTACCGACTTTCAATTTGGTCACTATCAAGAACAAGTATCCGCTCCCGGGATCAACGATCTGTATGATCTTCCTGGATCCTCGTCTTTTCAAGATGGATTTGAGGTTGGGCTACCATCAAATCAAAATCAAACAGGACATTCCTAAAACGGCCTTTGTTACCGTTATGGCCTGAGTACCCGTCATTCCCGGATTAACCAATGCTCCACCACCTTCTCCGGTTAATGAACTCAATCTTCATGGAGTATTTGGATAAATTAGTCATGGTATACCTCGATGATATACTCATCTACTCCAAGAATGAGGAAGAACATGCGAACATCTAAGGCTAGTATTGATGAAACTTGAAGCACCCTTTATGCCAAATTCTCTAAGTGTGAATTGGTTCAAAGTGACCTATCTAGGCCATGTAATCTCGGAAGGGCATTCTGTCAATCGGCGAGTTCAAGCGTCCTTGTGGACTCCACCGAATCGGTCAAGCAAGTTGGAGTTTTCGGTTTAGCGAGCTATTGCCGGCCCGTGAAATTTCTCTAAAGTTGCTAAACCTCTAAGAACTCCTCAAGAAAGATAAAAGTTGAATGGCCCCGGTCGAGTTCAGCTTTCGGGAAAAAAAGGGCGACATCTGCTCCGTCTTGTTCCACAGATTTTTCTAAGGACTTTATTATCTATTCGGCCCTCGCGACAAGGACTAGGTTGCATACTCATGCAAGATCGTCATGTGATTGCCTCGCTTCTAATTCGTCCACATGAGATAACTATCCCACACGATCTAGAGCTTGCGGGTGGTTCATGCACTCAAAACCTGGCGACATTACCTTCTTGGTAATCGTTAAATTACTGATCACCAAAGTCTGAAATACATCTTCACCCCGATTTGAATCTCGGCAAAGGCGTTGGTCGAGTTGATTACAGATTAGACTTAGGAATATCTTACAGGCAAAGCCAATGTCATGGTGGCGCACTAATATAAATCTTATTGTAACAATCGATGTTACAACAAAGTCAACCATTTCTCCCGAGGAATTTCGTAAGCAATCTTCACATTGTTCCTCGAGTTCCTTTCCACCACGGTGGCGAAACCTAACTGGATCGAATCATAGCTGCTCCGGTATGATAGAGGATATCTCGGATCAAGGAAACATTGCTAGCGGAGCTGCTAAGTGTTTCTCCATAGATGACAGTGTTGTCTTCTTTGAGAACCTCTTGGTGGTTCCCAGAAACAACAGCTCGACATGATCCTTAAGGAAGCTCATGATCTCCTCTCACCATTCATCCCGGTAGTACTAAAATGTATCAAGACCTCGCCGGGGTTTTGGTGGACTAGGATGAAGAAAAATCGCTCAATACATTGCTAATTCGGCGTCGTCGAGTTAAGCGAGCATCACGGCCTTGGTACCCTTCAACCTTTGGAAATTCCTGAATGGAAATGGGATAAAATCGGTATGGATTTCATTACGGGTTTCCCGGACCAAGAGAGGAATAATGCTATCTTCGTTGTCGGATCGTCTTTCCAAAGTAGCCCACTTCCTACCGTTGTGAGAGTATAACCGCTAGCCAGCTAGCTGATTTGTACATCTCTCGAATAGTGTCTCTTCATGGTGTTCCATTGGAGATTAACTCAGACCGTGGAAGTCTCTTCACCTCTCGATTTTGGGAAAGTTTCCAAAATGCTATGAACTCGTCTCTCCTTTGCACGCATTCCATCCTCAATCAAGTGGTCAAGTAAGGGTCAATCAAATCCTAGAATATGCTTGAGCTTTTCATCTCTTCGGCATGAATTAGAAATGCCTTCCATTCGCCGAGTTACATAACAATAGTTATCAAGCTAGCTTGGCCAAAACTCCTTCGAAGTTCTTTATGGGCGGAAATGTGAGCCTCTTAACTGGTGAAAGGGGAAAGACAACTCTTTGGCGGATATGATTAAAGCGGAAAAGCAGTTGCGTTATTTGAAATTGAAAACAGCCCAATCTCGTCAAAAAGCCAATATGACCGCAAGCATAAGCCTATGGCATGAAATTGGGAGAAACACCTTGGTTACTCCTTTGAAGGAACCCATCGATTTATCAAAGGCAAGTTGGCTCCTCGTTACATTGGACCCTTCGCATTCTTGCCAAGCGAGGGAAGTTGCCTACCAATTGGAACTACCTCCGCATCTTTCGAGTCCATGATGTCTTCCGTTTTCCAACTCGTTGCTTCTCGGATCCTATCCGTGGGTGGACCACGCGCGATCTCAAGATAACCTCACCTATCGAGAATATCCGTTCGTATTCTTGATCAAGGCCCTCGGCGTCGAATATCAAGTTTCTAAAGGTTCAATGGTCAAACCATTCCGAGCAAAAGCAACTTGGGAAAGGAGGATCGTCTTGACTTGAGTATCCCACCTTTTAAGATCCTAAATCTCGGGCGAGATTCTTTTGAGTGGGGTGAGTTGTCACATCCTAGCTAGACCATGCATTAGGTGTGCATCATGTTTAAATTTCATTTGAATTTGAAATGGGGAAGGCGAAACCCCGAACCCTTTTGAATCCAACTAGGGTTTACTAAAATTATTTTCAATGAACCAAATGCCCTTCAAAATGCTCATCACCTTTGCTTTGGTGAGCCCTGCCAAAAGTGGTGCACCATTTTTAGGTCATCTAAGGTCTTTGAATTAAATCATAAGTATTTGAGTTTGGGCATTTAAAATTATATAAAATATTGCAAATGCCCAAATAAAACAAAAATGTTTCATGTTGGAAATAATCCAACTATGGACCAGGTCGTTTGGTGATTTTTAAACGTTTGGTATTTTTAAAACTCCACAAATTGCAGAAAATAGAAAAAGAAAAACAGGAAAAAACTTACGGCCTCCTACCCGGCCCACACCGGCCCGCCCAAACGCCCTGGTGCTTGGCTCAACCGACAACGAAGTTTCGTGGGAACCGCAGGTCCCCTTGCAGTCCCGCCTCCCGTCCCCTCGCCCACCCGCGGCGTGGCTCCTCCCTCTCTCCCGAACCCCTGGAACCTCCTCTCCTCCCGGCTCCTCTCTCTCGCTCCCCGCCATGGCCCGGCCACCCCAGCCGCCGTCGTCGTGAGCCGCTCCCCCGTCGTGCTCCTCCCCCCGTGTCTAGTAGCTCCGCCACCCCTCAACTCCCCAGCTAGATGGCCCCGTGCTCAGTAGCCAGTCCACCCCCACCTCGGGTTAAAATGCGGAATCCCCTTCAACACCGCCGTCGCTCCGGCCCGTCCCGACCCCAGGGAGTTTCTCCGGTGCCATGGCCCACCTTCTCCCCTTCCTTCCTCCCTCGCTCTCAGCTTGTAGCCCGACAGATCACCGCACCCGCCTTGGAGCCCGCCCGCGTGCTCCCGTTCACCCTCCCCACCCCTCGGTGTCCCTCATGCTCACCCACTCCGTGGGGCCTAACCATGCACTCCCGCCCTCACGAACCCTCTAGCCTCGAGTTCGCGTTGGCCGAACTCCGGCCCGCCTAGGTTGCCGGGCCGATTCCGGCCGCCCACCCCAACCGACTCCACCAAGGCTGCGGCATTGCTACCCTAGCCACCCCCCGGCTCGTTTGGTGGCGGAATGGCCAACCTCACTTCCGCCGCCCTGCGCCCCGGCTGGGCGGCAGCCGGCGTTGACTTGACCATGGGTGGGCCTGGTTGACTCCTTGAGTCAAGGCGGTGGGGCCCGAACCCCTTAAAATAGGTTTAGTTTTAATTAAATTTTAGCTAAACTAATTACCGACACCTGGACCCATAGTCGGGTTTGACCGGCGTCTCCGTTGACCATGGCGTCATCACGCATGGTGGCGCAATAAGTTAATTCTTGGATTTATTCTAACGGAAATTCAGAATATAGTTCAAACTTCAATATTCATAACTTTTAATCGTTCCAAATGCAAAGATTTATATATGAAAATGATCGAAAAATCCATTCTATCCATTGGTACGGTTTCATGCATGTTAAAACAAGTTAACCTTGCTGTTTAAGAGAATAAGATATTACACCTTTAGGGCTATTTTAAATGAGCTAGCATTTGAATCTTTGATTCAAATGAATTCATCCTTTTGTTTCAGCCTCCATTAGGCCAACACATCCATATT
Source organism: Aegilops longissima (assembly GCA_021605205.1). Taxonomy (NCBI): domain Eukaryota; kingdom Viridiplantae; phylum Streptophyta; class Magnoliopsida; order Poales; family Poaceae; genus Aegilops; species Aegilops longissima. Next base: position 13,557 of record JAHIAM010000527.1, read on the forward strand.
GCCAGATGCATGCATCATATTGTTGCATATTGCCATGTGTGTTTATTTTGGTTTGTCTTTAAGTGATAGGTTACGCCCGGGATAATCCGAATATCCTCGAAGGCGGTATCCTAACCACTCCATCGGGCAACAACCCATTAATCATTCGATACAAACCCATGTTCTAAACACGCTCTTGTTTCTGCATTAAGACAACGTGATTCAAACTTTTGTGTTGCGGTTGTTGAACCCACTTCTTTGCATGACTTCATTGCCACGGAACTAGATGAAAACCACTAGTATGTGTAGGAGTTGGTTGAGCCATGTTTGTGATTCCTACCATGCTATGCTTGCTATGCTTAGAGTTGTGTCAGTCGGCTCATCGGGATGATGAGCTGGAGTGAAAGGTTGTGGGTTCGAGGTGAAAGTGTTGAACACGTTTTGGTAAAGGTATCGATGAGAGACCATGTAGGGTACATGGTGGGTTGTTTCATTGAAGCCGCCCCAGAACTAGATCGTGTTTGGATCCATGAAAGATTACTAACGCATTGGGATCTAATTGACCCCTCGGCCTTAACCACCCTTGTTCTCGGTCGGGGAAGTAGTTTGGTGTTTGTAGCATCTTGGGGCCCATGCATGACCTTAGGGTGGGTTGTGTTGCGGTACCGGGTGTAAGTGCCGTTTGGTATCTCGGGAACCCCACACATCGTTGGGTGTATGGGAAACCTCGGCGGACTCCCGCGGATGGAACCGAATAGGCGATAAACCTGGACTAGGAACTTGAGTGTTTAGGTAGGTGTGGCGACACCCATGTTGGCTTCCGCTTGAAGGTTGCAGTACATGTAGTGGAGCGGGGTAAGTGGTGAGGCGGTGTGAAAAGTACACCCTTGGGGTTAATATGATCTATTGAATAGCCGTGTCCCAGAAGGACTTTGGTTGCCTATATCGTTCATAGACAAGTAAATGGATACTACTAAAAGCCTCAAGATAAGTGTGAGTACGGATGGCCCTCGTGGGTTGGAGAGAGGATCCGAGTGGAGTATTTAAGCCCCGATGGCTATATCTCCCGTGTCGAAGCCCGACTTAGAAACATAACCGCATTGAAAGCAATGTAAGTGGGTAATCTTCCACAACCCATGTAATAATTAAGGGAAAGAGATACATAGTTGGCTTCGTTCCACTTCACGTACATAAATAAACATCCATCATTGGTACACTCAAGGTCCGACTAAGGAACCAAAATAAAAAAGAACCCCAACGCTACGGATCCCAATCGTCCCAACTGGCACCCTCGATCATCGGAAAAGAACATAATGACCCGTTCCTCGTCGAACTCCACTTGAGCTCGGTTGAGTCACACTGGCCTCTGGGAACCAATGTTTGGAATTCTGAGTCCGGGGACTCGCAATCTCACACCAGCGATATCAAGACTATTTAAGCTTTAGGAAGGACGAGTAGTAAAGTGGAGCTGCACAGCGACTGCATATATGGTGGCTACTTCAAAAGAGGCGAGAAGAGGAGCAAAGATCGTGAAACTAGTAGCGATCAAAAGTGATCTGAACTACTTCGTGGACATAACTCCAACACCGTGTTCACTTCCGGACTCGGAAGAGACCATCCGTTACACCTTGTTGATGTGTATTTTATTTGAGGTCAACTTTGGGTTATCTACAACGGACATTAACAAATTCCCATCGCCTCATAACGCGGGCCGGCTTTGAAGATATTAACCGCGGGGTGTCCCAACACCCATTATAAGCTCTCACGGTCAGAAGGATATTCCTTCTACGGGAAGACCCGATCAATCTCGGAATCCCGGACTACAAGACATTTGACAGCAATAAAACAAGACCACAAAGCCGCCCGATTGTCCGACAAATCCCGATAGGAGCTGCACATATCTGTTCTCGAGGCCATCCGGATGAACAGTCCATACAACTAAACCAGACCTCAAGTTGCCTTGAGACTACAACCTCTAGTTAGGAGCCTTTCGAAGAACCTTTGGTCGAGGGGGTTAAAATAAAGATGACCCTCGGGCTCGCGAAAACCGGGGAAAAACTTAGGTGGCAAATGGTAAAACCAATGTTGGGCCTTCTTTGGGCAGTCTTATTCAAAGCGAATTGTCAAGGGGTCCCATAAATCACCCAACCTGTAAGACGAAATCAAGAACATAACACGGTATGGGGAAACTAGGGTGGCAAGAGTGGAACAAAACACGGGCATAAAGGGGAGCCTTCACCCTTTACCAAGTATATAGATGTATTAATTATAGCGAATATATATATTGTGATATCCCCAACAAGTAAACATGTTCCATCAAGGAACAACATCTCCATGTTCAACAAGGAACAAACTTCAGCTTCCCGCAACTACAGCTATAAGAGATGAAAAAGCGGTAACATAGCCAATCAGCGGTTTGCTAGGAAAGGATGGTTAGGGGCTGACATGGAAATATGGGTGGCATGATATAGCAAGTGGTAGGCATGCAGCATAGTCATAGCAAAGGCGAGCAACTAGCATAGCAAAGATAGAAGTGATTTGAGGGTATGGTCATCTTGCCGCAATGTTCTCGAGTTGTCGGCTTGATCCTCGTGGCGTTCTCAACAGTTTCCTCGTTCACTCTTCTCCGACTCTACCCAAAGCAACAACACAAACAAAGGAACCACAATAAATCACGGTGCAATGCACAATCAACATGATGCAAAACATGACATGATATGCGGGATCCGATATGCAATGGTATATGCGCTCGGAAGGTAAATGATGAACCAGGCATCAACGGCAAACCAAGCATGCCACTGGAAAGATGAGATGATTTGGTTGAAATCGATATAAAGATCACGGAATCGGATCGGTTTGCAAATGACAACAAAACAAGAATGGCGCAAATCTGCCATTAACAGCATGATGCCACTTAGCAAGCAACAATTAATTAAGCTACTGCACCCAAACGTACCAACAAAGTACATGGCAGGATCTACAGAAGATGCTCGACAAAAGATGAGCACTGAGCTCGGCTAGTTCACATCATAACATTTTCAAACAAGCATGGCAAAAGTGCACAAAATATCAGGCTGGACATGGCAAAAACAGCATCAGGTTGCAATGTTCAGAGCAACAAAACTACATGCTACAGGACCTTAAAATAGCAAAACATGGCATGGAATGAATCTACTCAAAGCCTAGGTCAAAAGTCCCTTACTGACCATAAGCCAAAAGGATTAGAAAATATAGTAACACCCATGTCAATATTGAAAGTTTAGTTAACAGATTCAGCAACATGGCATGTCAAAAACTGACAACGGTAGGCAAGTTTACAAGCTCAATGCACTCACTACAGAGCCTTATATGAAACACTAAGCATACATACATCAAGAAGACATGACATAGAAGACATACATAAGAACAATAACATAGCATAAATGGATCAACCACAACAAGCTAGGCAAAATTGAATAACATGTATACAATCTGCCAGGAAACATTTGATAGCAAAAGTAGAGCTCGATTGACTCAAGCTATGGCACTCCATAATTGCAAACAAAGGCATGGATGGATAGAGCAAGACATGTTTTACAAAACACCCTTACTGAAGTATCTCAAAATATGCATGATCTCTCGGTATCATCAAGTTAACATGGCATCAAAATCAGCTAAAACAGGGCTGAAATCAGCAACATCAGGACACCTACTTTGCATGCTTGTGCTAGTCACCACATAGATCACAAAAAAACGCATACACCCTGGAAAGATGGCATGGCATATTTCAAAACATTGGACTCCAAATCATAGGGTGCACACATTAATCATGGCAAAAATAACAAAGTGCAAGTTCTTTAGAAACAGAAACTATCATCACATAGCACTCTTCCAACAGCATTTCGGGCATCAAGATGAGCTCAAATGAAAATGATGCAATGAGATGAAATGATCTACTCTTGGGCGAACATTTTGACATATTATTGCAAAAATGGATCTACAGATGCAAAGATATAGCACGTTGAAAATGACACAAAATAGCAATGGTATATAAAAGACTTAGGAAAAAATGGGAGGAAGGAGAAGTCAGCGGGCTGGGCGGGCGGATCTGGATCGGCGGGGGCTCGGTCCCCGGCTTCGGAGCCCGGAGGAGGAGGTGGCGGGCTCCCGGCGGGGAGGGAGGATCGCCCGGGGGGGTAGGCCGGCGTTGGGCCGGGCCCGGGGGCGGGCCGGGGGGGGAAAGGGAGGCGGGGGGGCGGTGTATGGGGGGAGGGGAAGGGGCCCCCGGGGACCCGGGCGGGGGGGGGAAAGCCGTGGCCCAGGGCAGCCTGCCAGCGGCCGGGGCTGGGCGCCTGGGGGGGAAAAAATTGGGGTTTGGGGAGGAAGCCGGATTTGGAGGGGGTTTGCTTAAATAGACATAGAGGGCTAGGGTGTCCAAATGAGGTGTAGTATTCCCCACGATCGTGATCGAGCAGGGAGACATGGGAGTGGCTTAGATGGGTTATTGGGCTGTTTGAAGGGGTGTTGGGCTGCAACAAAAGAGGCCTTTGGAAGTCACGGTTAACGTTGGAGTACCAAATGACCAAATGACCCGAAACTTGACGGTGGTCTGGGTGGTATACCAAGGCCACTAGACAAACCTCGGTCCATTTAGAAGGTTTAGTACCCTTTGCGGAAAAACGTAAAAGGGACGCGGGGAGATAAGTCGGATTGCAAAAGCGGACAACGGGAAAAATGCCGGAATCATGGGGAACACGTATGCAAATCGATGCACAATGACATGATAAAAATTGCATGACATGGACAAAATGCAAAAGGGAAAAAACCCAACCCGGAGGAATATCATATATCAATGCGAAAATGGCAAGAGTTGGAGTTACAAATATGGAAACTTACTTCGGGGTGTTACAACACTCCACCACTACAAGAGGATCTCGTCCGAGATCTAGGACTGAAAGTACTCGGATACTCGAGCGGAGGTGATCCTCGCGCTCCAGGATAGCTTCTCGGTCGGAATGGTGTGACCACTTCACTTTCAGAATTTGATTGACTTGTTGCGAGTCTTGCGCTCGGTTTCTTCAAGAATAACAGCAGGGTGCTCATGATAAGAGATCTTCTTGAAGGTCGATCTCTTGAAGTTGATAGTGCGTTCAGGAGTCTTGAAGCACTTGCGAAGCTGTGACCGTGAAACACATCATGCACGTTTGCAAAGTTGGGTGGAAGCTCAAGTTGATAGGCGAGATCGCCTCTTTTCCCAATTATCTTGAAAGGACCCACGTATCTAGGGGCAAGCTTCCCTTTGATACCGAGCGGCAGAGTGCCTTTCATTGGAGAGAGCGGAGGTAGACATGGTCTCCGATTTCAAAAGCCACATCCACGGTGCTTATCATCATAATAGCTCTTACAGGCGCGATTCGCGGCTTTGAATTCTCACGAATGACTTGGCACATTTCTTACATACGTGATCAAGTCATTGCCAAGAAGTTGGCGTTCACATCTCGAGACCAATTGAGAGAATCGGCACTTTACGCCATAGAAATTTCGAATGGGGCCTTGCCGAACTAAAGCTTGGAAGCTGTTGTTGTAGGAGAACTTCGGCATATGGAAGACAATCTTCCACTTCATACGAAAGAAATGACACAAGCTACGAGCATATCTTCAAGGATTTGATTAACTTCGCTCAACTTGGCCACTTGTTTGGGGATGGAAAGCTGTCTTTGAAAGCGAATGTTGGTGCCCATGGCCTTGAAAAGAATCCCAAAACTTGGAGGTAAAGATGCTGCCACGAGTGCGAAGAGATCACTTGTGGAATGCCGTGCAAGGAGACAATCCAGGAGGTGTATAGCTCTGCCAGCTGAGCTGCTTGTGATGGATTCTTTGATAGGAAGAAAATGAGCCACTTTAGTAAGCTTGTCAATGACACGAAGATAGCATCATTTCCGCTTGGACTTTGGAAAGCCAGTCACGAAGTCCATTTCAATATGGTCAAACTTCCATTCAGGAATAGCAAGAGGTTGAAGGAGACCAGCTGGTCTTTGGTGTTACCTTTCACTCTTCTGCGGACATCACATTCATTCACGAATTGAGCAATTTCTCGCTTCATTCGAGTCCACCAATATGACTGCTTGAGATCATGGTACATCTTCGTACTTCGGGATGAATGGATAGAAGCGAATTGTGAGCCTCGTTCATAATGACTTTTAAGTAGATCACCCTTAGGAACCACAATCCGGTCCTCAAAAGAGCAGTGTCTTTGTCATCAGCGTGGAAGCACTTGTACTTGGAAATGCCCTTGTCGATACCACGTTTCACCTTTTCACCATGGTATCCGAAGTTGAGCCTCACGAATCTGATCTTCCAAAGTAGGAGAGCTATGAGGTTGGCAAGAAAGCCTTGAGGAACAACTTGAAGATTCAGCTGCGGAAAGATTCATAGAGATCCGGTGAAAGGGCTTGAGGATTAGGCATTGCGATAGCTTTCTGCTCAAAGCATCTGCAATGACATTGGCTTTGCCGGAGTATATTCAATACTTGGGTTGTACTCTTGAATCATTTCGACCCATCGAGTCTCTGAGGTTGAGGTTGGGTTGAGTGAAGATGTACTTGAGACTCTTGTGATCGGTGAAAATGTCCACTTTCCTTCCCAACAAGAGATGTCTCCATGTAATCAATGCATGGACAACTGCGTCCAACTCAAGATCGTGAGTGGGGTAGTTCTTCTCGTTGGGCTTCAAGCTGGCGAGGTATAAGCCACAACTCTCTTCTCTTGCATTAACACAGCACGAGACCTTGAAGAAGCATCACGAAAACTTCAAATGGCTTGGATTCATCGGGAGGAGTCAAGGCAGGAGGCTGTGCGAGTTTCTCTTTGAAGTCTTGAAAGCAACGTCACCTCGGGAGACCGGACATACTTCACATGCTTGGAGGAGGTTGGAAAGAGGCTTTGCAATCTTGGATAAGTTCTCACGAATCTTGACAATAGCTTGCAAGACCAAGAAAACTGCGGAGCTGCTTGACGATACGAGGAGGTTCCCAATTCACAATGCGACACCTTCTCGGGATTAACGGATACCCTTAGGCGGAGATGATATGACCAAGATAAAGCACTTCATCAAGCCAGAATTCACATTTGGAGAACTTGCATAGAATTGATACTCTCTGAGCTTGTCTAGCACCAATCGCAAATGTTTGGCATGATCCTTCTTATTCTTGGAAGACCAAAATATCGTCAAGATAGACCAAGGCAATTCATTGGTGTAGGGGTTGAATATGAAGTTCATCATCGAGAGAATGTTGGAGGAGCATTGCGAGGCGAAAGACATGACGTATATTCATAAGAACCAAAGCATGTTACGAATCTGTCTTGGGAATATCTTGTTCACGAATCTGAATCGATGATACCCCATCTGAAGGTCAAGCTTGGAGAACAACTTAGCACCTTTGAGTTGCTCGAAAAGCTCATTGATGTTGGGAAGTGGATACTTATTCTTGATTGTCTTCTTATTCAATGGGCGGTAATCGGCGCAAAGTCGGTCCGTGCCATCCTTCTTTGGACAAAAAGAACACCACAACCCCAAGGAGATGAACTTCGTGCGATCAAACCCAGACGCTCTTGTTCATCGAGCTGCTTCTTCAATTCCTTCAGCTCATCGGGTCCAAGCTTGTATGGGCGCTTGCAAGCGGAGTTGATGCGGGCTCAAGATCGATATGAACTCAAGCGGCGATGAGGAGGCATGCCGGAAGCTCTTACGGAAAGACATCTTGGTACTCACAAGCATTGGAATCAGGAGATAGCATTCAGTTCGCCCTTCTCATTGAGAGAAAACAACCGAATGGTTTCATCACGGCGGCATAGATGATCACATCGTTAGAAGAGTGAGTCAATTGAATTTCACGGCAGCGCAATCAAGCTGAGCTTTGTGCTGATAAAGCCGAGTCCATTCGAGAATAAGATCAATATCCGAGTCACCAAGAACAATTGGTTTAGCGAAACCTATAATCGCCCATCTTGATAGAAACATCAGGAACATAATTATTAGCTGTCATATGCTTGCAGGGGACACAATTGATAAGGAACTAGGCAACTCTTGATAACCCAATTCATGCTTAGATGCAAATGGTCTTGAGATGAAACAATGCGATGCACAGTATCAAATAAGACTTTTGCGGGAATATCGTTAGCGAGAGATTACCCATGATCACATCGGAAGAATCCTCTGCTTGAGCTGCATTCATCATATTGACCTTGCAGAATTTGGATTATGCTTGACCTTGCATTCTTGGAAGATTTCACGGGGAGGAGGCGGAAGGCGCCTCTGGTTGGCTCTTGTTAGCATAGTGACCTTTCTGCTGACATTTGTTGCAAGTCACTTGAGACCGGACGGTGGTAAGGAGCACTTGACCTTGGAGCTTGAGAATTAGACTTGTTACGATAGCTTGGGTTGGGTGGGTGGGAAGATCCACGGCCTGAGTTCTTCTGGCGATAAAGGTGTGGCAGCGGAGGAGGAGGAAGGTAAAACTTCTGCTGCTTAGCTGCCACTTGAGAGGAAGAAGAGAATGGACTGCATCACTGATTCTCTTCTTAGAAGCCTCACATTTGAGCTGGGCAGCTTCTTGCTTGAGCCATGTTGTAGAAATCATCATACTTATCGGCTCAAAAAGCACAGAGCTAATTGCAGATCCTCTCTCGGACCACCTCAGAATTGATAGATCATACTCTTTTCATCAGTCGTCTTGCTTAGCAAAGCAGCGAGCTTACAGGCTGGATATTGTATTGATAGCAGACATGATGCCTTGCTTGAGATTGCGGAACTCCTCCGCTTGCTCTCAACAACACTTTTGGAATGTGATGAGCTCTGAAATCACGGCGGAACTCATCCGAGTAATGACACGACCTCCTCTGGAATCTTTGTATTCTGGTACCACTCGGCAGCTTGATCCTTGAGTTGAAATGATGCAAACTTGACAAAGTCCTCGAAGTCGACATTACTCTGATCAAAGTGCTTGCGAGATGTCCACTAACCAATCGTCGGCGTCTATTGCCTCAACCGAAGCGAAAGACTTGGCTGATTAGCGAGGCTGGTGGGAGTAGCAAAGTGTGGCTGATTGTTGCCTTGACCTTGATTTCCTTGATTGCCTTGCCCCTGATGCGTTCTTGCAAGAGCTGCAAAATCATCGAGCATTGGCATTGGTGGCTGCCATGATAGCTTGCGGAGCCTCTGGAGGCGGAGGTGGAGGTGGAGGTGGAGGTTGTTGATCCCCATCATTGCGATCCGGATTGACGGCGTTGGCGGAGCCATCTGAAGAGGTGACATCCGTTAGTCCTTTGATAGACAAATAGATAAGTAGAATCAGCGGATAGAAATTGCAACAAATAGTCTTCACAATAAACATTGAACAAGAATGAGCGAATGAATTCAAAGTTAATCATCACCGTCCATTAAGGTGAGAAGCCACTTAGATAAAGGATATGGAAACAACATCATCTTAGAAACAATTGAATATCACAACTAAAACAAATGATTGGCTTCTAGAATGAGCGGAACAAACACATGATAGAATTTACGCCCAAAGTGTTAGTGGTGGGGCCCACCGGACCTGACGATATAGCGGGCGTCACGAATGACAAACAAGGCGTCCCGAATCAGCATAGCCAAGGATTCTTTAAGGCGTCTCGCGACCCTTTGTATCGGCCGTGAATGGGCGGACCACTAGGCGTTGAACCCCAATCTCAAATCATACATCATCGGAAAGAATATCACCTGTAAGCTACTAGAATTCCCACCTATAAACTCCGAAACTTTACGGTTATGCAATCTGGTGTTGGGGATCTGAGGGACACAAAATATATCACCCAAACTAACAATACCTAGATCCATTTGTATCCATCCGTCAACACATAACCAAGAAATCCTCGAAATCATGTACCTCGACCTTGAAAAACATCCGTTATGCAAGTCATGGCAATACTCCCTTTTCGCCTCGATCTTTGGGCTATCGAGGGTTATCTCACCAACAACTGCACAAAAGAGATTTCGATGTCGGCAAAACTCAGGTATTCGAGACTGCAGCGATAAAATTGTGGCGACAACACCTCGGAGCTCAACTCCCGGGACACGCCACAACCCCTAAATGTCGGGAGGCACCAAGAACAATGTTCTCGTCACAAAACCATCGGACGATTCCAAGATACCCGTGATCCTAAAAATTTTTTTAGTGAAATTTGAGGAGAAGAGTCAAAACTCTCGTCGGGATACCTCACCGAGGCGGCGAAGGGATGGGGAGTAAAAAATCCTACTCTCCGATATATATAATCCTAAGACTCAAAACATTTTCCATTCTAGACTCAACAAGCTGACAAAAAAATCAAGTGGGGCTCCTAAGTGGAAGGCTCGATTACCAACTATAGCGCCCCGATCGGCTATATCTCCCGTGTCGAGAGCACGACTTAGAAACATAACGCATTGAAAGCAATGTCGCAAGTGAGGTAATCTTCACACAACCCATGTAATAATTAAGGGAAAGAGATACATAGTTGGCTTCGATCGCCACTTCACACAGTACATAAATAAACATCCATCATTGAGTACACTCAAGGTCCGACTCGGAACCAAAATAAAATAAGATACCCCAAGCTACACAGATCCCGATCGTCCCAAGCTGGGCACCACTCGATCATCGGAAAAGACACATAAATGCGACCACGTTCCTCGTCGAACTCCCACTTGAGCTCGGTTGAG